>APFE031026320.1:0-118212 GCA_000404065.3 Pinus taeda
TTGATTTTTCATTATATTCCTTTCAATGTTACAATACATATTTATACATGCCGAAGCATCCAATACCATGGACGGAAAACCATCGCGTCCAAAACCATGGACCGAAAACCATAGGTAGGTTCGCCCAACCTAATATAGGGTCAAAAAAAAATTTCTCGGGGTGCTGCCCTGAACCCCGTAGAGGGGGGCTACCCGCCCCCCTCAAACCCCCCCTGTGACCCTCTCGCTGCGCAATCAGTGCAACGAAGGGGGGGCTCTGCCCCCCCCTCCAACCCCCTGGTTCACTACGTAGGTTAGTCGTGGAAAGAATATAACACAACCCAACATCCATCCACCAAGATCATCATCAAAAACTATCTCATCCTCGCTCCATGATGTCAACTCCTCCGCATATTGCAAACATCCCTGCAACATATGTAGAACTCCCATCTCCATCATGTGTCATCCCATCCTGTGAACTATCATCCTTCCTACCTGCCTAATGTTAACATCTCTTTGGTACACTGCTAGCCCCCATGACTTGAAATAGTTGGGTGATCAGTCCAACTGTCACACTCAAATCATAAGAATGTCCATCCTTATGCCTTCACTAGCCTATCTCGAATTCCGCCACATCCTAGACTCACCAAGAATCTCACCCATGCTCACGTCCATGGAAACTCCGTCCTATCTACAACATGTCATAATGCTTGATGCCAAACCACCCATGCACCATCTGTCCTACCTACTCAACCTGTTTTAAGGACTCACTGCCATGAGCAACTAATAATGAGCCCCATCTTCTTTCCCATCTAAGAAGATGTGGAGAGAGTAGAGCCTGAAGGCTCACCCTCACTAATCAACTCAATCTATTTGTCAGGATTCTCTATCTCCATCCTCTATAGATAAGTAAACCGATCCTCCTCCTGGACATTCGGCCTCACATATGCCTCATCATCATCATCATCATCCTCAACCACTTCTAGCCTTCTTGACAAATCCAAGATACTATCAGAAAGTGTCCTGATGATCAATTAATGCTCGATAAGCTTTGCCTCAACCGTGGACAACCGCTTATTCATGTCTTCCATATGCTTTTCTTCCTCCATTTGCATTATTGCCAACTTACAATCAAGTTTTGTCACTCCAATGTTTGGTACACCAATGGGTACATCCTCCCTTCCATCGTAAATATACAGCCTCTTCAAATGTGGAACAATTATATCATTGAATTGTTTCAAGAATTCCATTCCTAACACAGCTTCATAGTCATCTATCTGCACTATAGTGAAGTTGACCTTCCCTGTCCACTCACCTAGTGTTGTGTCCACCTTTTCAGCTACACCAAGAACAAAATCAGGAGGAGAATTGACTATATTCGTTTGTGCCTTCACTAGTACAAATTTCAGCCCAATCCTTCTCGCAGTATCTTCACCCATGAAGTTGTGAGTAGCCCCACTATTCACCATAGTGAGTATATCAGCACCCTCAACCTTCATTCGAACATACTCCAACTTGTTCCTCTTAGGATCCCTCCGAGAGATCACCTCTGTAGCAGCAACAACACCAAGTATCTGCATCATCCCCATAGAAGCTTCTTCATTCTTCGCATTATATTGTGCAATCGCAGCCACTTTCGGTCTAAAAGGGAAATTCTTCACCGTATGTGGTTCAACACATATCCAATACTTCAAGGCTTTCTTCATCTTCGATTTATCATCTGATTTCAAAGCATCATCCTTCTTCTTCTCTTTCAGCTTATCAGACTTATTCTTCCTATCATCAGAAGTCTCATCATAATGCTCCACCAACCTGTCCACAGTAGCAAAGGCTTCCTCAAGTGTTTTAATCTTCTACCTCTTCACTTCATTGCGTGCCCAAGGTTTCAATCCAATGATGAAGTTGAACACCTTTTCCCTCTCCACCATGTCAGGAAGTTCCAAAACCACACTTGCAAACTCCCACTGATATGTCTGAAGGTTCCCAATCTGCTTTATGAACTTAATCTTCATCCTTTCTTCCCACGTTTCATCTTGAGGAATAAAATGGGTCTACAAAGCTTTCTTCATTTCATCCCACGAAGTAATGTCACCAGCACTTCCATTGGCAATCTGATCCATCCTCCTTCGCCACCACATCTTAGCATCCTTTGTCAAGAACTGAGTAGCTACCTTCACTTTCGTCTCATCATCAAATACACCCAATCGTTCCAAGTATTGCTCCATGTCCCATAGAAAGTTTCCAAAATTCTTTTCACTCCTTGTACCAACATAAGATTTTGATTCCATGACTTTCACATGGGGCACTTCTCCACCTGAGTTATGCCTCACAGCCTTCTTCAACACTGCGATCTCATCTTTGGCTTCGTCAAGGGATTCCTACAAGTCCAAGATCTCTGCAAGACCTCAGTCTCTTGCCTCTTCAACCTTCTTGAACCTTACTTCAAGTTGTGTACACATAAGATCAGTGTACTCATGTTGAGTCTGGAGTTCATCCAGCTCTTCCCTCATCTTCGAATTGGCCTCTTGATCTCTCTCGACCCAGTCCATCTTCTTAGTCCAGAAAGCCTCTAAGTCATCCATCTTCTCCAACACTTTTTCAATGAATGCCATAGTAGCATCCTTCGCACCATGACTAGACCCAGCCTAAGATTCAGCTACCATTGCTAACAACTTCCTTCTTCTTTGCAATCTAGTTTCGACCATCCAACAACTTCACCAAGATGTCTGCAACCTGAACCAGCCCTTGTTCCACTTGTATGTGAAACGACTTCCTTCACTTATAAGTACCTGCTTCACTGTCACCAATTTCCAAGTGTATCCACACCTGCAGTTCATCATGAGCAACCCTACGCTAACACTAGCTCCAAATGAGCTCTGGTACCAACTGTCATTCCCCCAAGCCTACAGTAGTCTTTCAACCGTGCTAGGCAAGGTGCAGCACCACCGAACACTTTCTTTTCACCAATACTTATGTTTGTGGACTACGCCTAACCACTTACTCTACTTAGTTTGTGTCTGTAAACCAAGTAATTATTAATGTTCCTTTATATCAATGAACACCCATACACATTCATTAACATCAACAATTATACATCAAGAACACAATTGCACAGTATAAAGGGAGGGGCAACTCCCTCAACAATGAGTCTACCCAAATAATATATTATATAGTCTTTTACAAAGTTACAAAGCTTTACAAGTATACTTGGAAACCCTAAGTTTCATACTTAGCCAAATTTACATCATCATCACACCTCCATGTGATAACCAAGTTTTCCTTGGCCAAGGAGGGCAGGCACGCCCTCACACGAGCTACCTTCCGCACCTCACAACCGAACCTTTTCTTCGTGCATGGTGGGCAGGCGACTCACCCAAGTCCTCTTCTCCACCTTCGAATTTGCCTTCACATTACAGGCGGGCGCTCACCTGATCTGCCCAAGAACCCGTACCAAATCGTCGCAAAA
Source organism: Pinus taeda (assembly GCA_000404065.3). Taxonomy (NCBI): domain Eukaryota; kingdom Viridiplantae; phylum Streptophyta; class Pinopsida; order Pinales; family Pinaceae; genus Pinus; species Pinus taeda. The sequence continues at coordinate 3,446 of APFE031026320.1, forward strand.
ACCGGGTGCCCACACCTTCATTCAATCGTCGGGCACTCCTTTGCACAACCGAGTGCCCACAGCCGTGCATGCCCTACTCTTCGACTAGTGGGCACTCCTCACGCAACGCCTTCACCCGATACACTGTGTGATCACCGTGCGCCTTCGCCGAAGCTTGGGCACATAGAGCTGCACTCCCAAACTCGCACTTCGTATCTCTTGAACGGTGCCTTATTCTTCTTGTTCAAATTTAAAGATCTAATGCTCAAATGCCATCCACACAAAACATACTTATACGAGTGGTAGGGCAAGTTGGTATACCTGTCTGACTCGTCCTCCACGCTACAACACACCCCTAATCCATCGCAAATACTCGTCGGATTTGCTCCAAGTCATAGGTCGGCCCCATGGGTAATCAACCATGCTCCCACGCATATAAACACCTCACTCTCCTTCATCCGTGCTCACATATTTACTTGACACCTTCACACACTAAGTCTGAGCTCATTCCTCACATTTCTCCAACCACTCATTCGCTGCCAAATGTGGTCGCACCTCGGGCAAAACTGCAGGCCCTTACAATGACATTTTGGTGAAATCAAATGCCAAGTACAAGCAACGACATGATCAACATCGGGTGCCACACAAGTTTCAGGTGGGCGACAAAATTTGGTTGCATTTGCAAAAGGGATGCATTACCGGAGCCTATCGAAAAATCAAACCACTCCAATATGGTCCTTAAACCATTACCAAGGCTATGGGAGACAATGCATTTGAGCTCAACATTCCCCCATTCCTTGGCCTGCACCTAGTGTTCATTTTGGACTGTCTTTGGCCATACTTTCCACCATTACTAGACACATTGGACATTGCAGAACAACTCACACCCACAAAGTTGAATCCATATTGCATGGAACAAGCTACAACTAATCAGATCATGGACACACAGATCAAGAACAATCGCCAATAGAAAATCCAACTGTATCGAGTTGTCAAAGTAGGCCAACTCCTTCACGAGGGCAAGGGGCTCACCAAGGACAAAGTTTAGCAGAAGTTTTCTCATCTCATGGAGGAAATCAACACAATGGGGACCATTGCTTCCTCAGGGGGGATGAATGATCTAGGTGGATATTGGTGGCCACCCACCAGTTCCACTTGGACCCCCACCATTGTTTCTTTCAATTTTTCAGTTTCCTTAATTGTAGCACAATTTACTATTTTTAGCCATTTTTAGGGTCCTGAACTTTTAGAGCGGTTTTGAGGCCCTAAATGATGTTTTCTGGGAAAACATGAATAATGTTGCTCTTCCCAAAGTTTTATTCCTCAGATAGATCTTTCTAACGAGGTATTGTGTGCATTAAACGAAGATCATACAAAAGTTATGACCCCGAAAAGTTAATGTACCAATTTACCCAAAACAAGGCCCATAGTTTGGTGCTTCATCTCCTAGGGTTAGGTTTATGGATATTTAGGGTTTCTATTGTTTCTCAACAATAAATAGGCCTTCGAGCCTCATTATAAGATAGTTCAGAGGCATGTAGCCATCACATTTCTTCTCAAAGATAAGCTACCATCGCCCTAGCTAGTCTATTTCCATTTCTATCTGTAAGCATATTTTAGTATTTTATAGTAATGAAATGAAGTACTATTTTTTTTGCATATCTGTATGTATGGTTATATCTATAATATGTTGTGTTCCTATTTAAATTCGAATCAACCCATCATTTTTTCACCTCCCACAAAGTAAAGTACCCCCAGTTGAGTCTTTAGTAAACAAAGACCCGCATGAGACCACAAACTTCTACGCCTGTAGATTGAGGAACCACTAAGAGCCAGGGGAGAAAAACAACGACAGGTAATTGGGGTAAAATCTTCCCCAATTCCCCTCTTAAACTTTTCTTAAGTTTACCAATGCATCCAAGAATTGACCCTGCACTAAAACCTGTAGTAGACCACAATTTCTTCAAGTCTCCTAACGAAAGGCATCGGCAGATTGGGCTTAGAAGGTTCACTGAGTCAGGAGGAAACCATAATGAGAACATGAGTAAATGCAGGAGAAAAGACCCAAAGGATCCATACTACAACTAAATGTCACCCATATCACAGTCCTGGCAATGAGAAGTCACATTATCCTGGGAATGTTAAGGCACCGTTATGAACCACACACCCCAAACTACCATCACCAAAATATCATTGCAATGCCCATTGAGCTGCATAAAACATCCATCTCCCACCTACCTCCACATAAATGCACTCGAGCACAGATGGTAGGTTTCACATGATTTTTCTTTGGCATAACCTGCCTTGTAGCTCATTTACATTTCATTCACATGGAGAAGCTAGGAGGGGGCCAGGCTCTGCCCCTGAAGTCCTCATGTTATCGACCCCCTTTGGGTTAATATATTAATATAATATGAAATAACATATCATATATTTATAAATTTATTCTATTAGGTTAATAAATTAATATGTTAGATTTCATGCATTAGGTTAAGAAAATTAGTTATATATTAATGTAAAATGTATAAAGAGCTATAGAACTATAATAAATAAATAAATACTAAGAAAATATTTGAAATATTAATACTAATAGAGCAGTATTATTAATAATAAGACATTGATGAGAGTGATAATGTTAATAATAACTTTATAAATTTAATATTGAAAGGGAGGGAACAAACCCTAGGGTTAAGAGGTCACAAAGAGCCAACTCCTACTAAATTTAAGACCACCATCTCGATTGAGGTTGTTTGGACTTCTTAGTATCTTCAAATATTCTCTTAAAATAGTGATCTTCCATAGCAATGATAGTAATGTCTTATAGGCATATGTGATGCTTACTATGAAAGGAATGTTCTGCAAGAGAAAAGGTCCAAAACCATTGATTTCTAATGTCAACATAATGCTCTTTTATTCTTGTTCTAAATGACCTGGTTTCATCAATGTAGATTTTTCCACATGAACAATTTATTTTGTAGTCTCCTTTTAGTTGATTCTAATCAATTTTTTCCTTAATCAATTTTATTTTTCGTTTTACACTATCTGATATTTTGAATACATAACAAATATTCCCTTTTCTGAGTATTTTAGCTATTTTGTCAATCATAACATGTATGTGCAAAACATGTGCTCTCTTACTGGAAGGTTGTAGATTAGTTGATTTTTGTGAAGGATTTATCTTCTCTTTTGCATTCTTTATGGACTTAGTAATGATCCTTGTATCCAATTTCTTTGAAGACCTTACTAAGGTGGTCCAACTCTTGATCCAAGTGATTTTTATCAAATATCCTAACAACTCTGAAGGTCAATGCATTTAGGATTCCAAATTTCTAAGTTGGGTAATGGTGGGAGTCCACATGTCGGTAAGTATCAGTATATGTCCTTTTTTTGAATACTTGATTTCGTAAGGTACCATCCTCATTTCTAGTAAATGATACATCTAGGAAGGGAATACAATTATTGTCTTCCAGATTAATAGTGAATTTTATGTCATATGATATACCATTTAGATGTTCTAGGAATTTGTTGAGGTTTTTTTACCATGTAGCCATTTCGCATTAGTATCATCAATGTACCTTGTCCATCTTATAAATTTCAATGGGCACGAGTCTATTGCTTTCTGCTCAAAATTTTCCATCTAAAACATTTCTACAATACAAGAAAGGGGAGAGCCCATTGTAACACTAGTGACTTGCCCTTAGTATTCTCCTTGGAAGTTAAATAATGTTGAACATAGGAAAAATTTTGCAAACTTTTCATTTTGAGGGTTTGTTACCTTTTAGAGAACTTGGATAACATCATATAAGTGAATCTTATTTAATAATGAAAGCACACAAAAACTAGTGATTAGGTCATCCTTGTCCACTTTTTTGTCCTTGATGAGTTTAACAAAGTCATATGAGTTTTTTATGAAGGAATCAGTGTGGCCAACAAGGGGTCTCATTTTTCCAACCACATATTTGGCTAATCTATACGTAGGGGAACCATTGGTATTAACAATAGGTCTTAAGGGAACTCTACTTTTAGGAATCTTAGGGAGACCATATTTTCTAGGTGTTATCTTAGAGGTTGGAAGGAGATTTTTCTTAATCCTTTCATCAAGATTGAAGTCTTTAATTTCTTTCTTAGTGTAACACCCTCCTTCGACATCTACACAAGTAACTGACCAACCGTGGTAAACATGTGACGAAGAGTTACTATGATATCATTCAATTCCTTATGTTGAAGTTCAGGAAGTGGAATATACATAAAATAGACAAGATGACCTTCTACACATACAACAAAACCCCCATGACCCATCCAACCCATCCAGGTGAAAAGTCCCTAAGACAAATTGACATGGGCATGCATATGAATAGGACCCTCTAGTCACTCCTACAGTGAGGCATGTGTGTGGTTGGGGAAATTTACAGGTAGTTATATGCCATCGAATCCATATTCGGTTCCTCTTTTTCAGGGTTAGGATTCAAGCCACTGCCCAAAACTCTATGAACTTCCAAAAATGCAAAATAACATTAAAAAAATGATACAAATGAAAATACATGAACAAGGACTTGATTGGACCCCTACTATCCATGATAAAAAAAATTCATGAAACATGTCACAAATATCAAACCTATAGGCTTAAACAACATATATGAGAATAGGGGTCTCAAGCTTCTCTGAGAATCACTAAGAAGCATTATTGCCTCATCACAATAGTTGTATTACCATCTATTAAGCCACATATTCTTTGTACATTCATTAATTAACAAAAATATGATGAGAGCCATACATTTTCATTGTCATAAAACTCATTCATAACCAACATAATTATCAAGGATATAATAGCCATATAAGCCACATATAAAGAAGTATATTTACCCATGAAATACCAAGGATAAAGAGAGCTCTTATTGATGATTGCATAAGCTGACGAGGTATGGGACTTCCATGAACCACCCAATAGTGGACTTGGCTAAACCAATCTTTCTTTGAGCTTGATATCACTATGTAATTTTTGAGTGTGTAGAGAAAATCACAGAGGTAACCTTAGAACCACTTTGGAAATTGGGAATCCAACCCTTCCAGTTTTAGAGAGGGATATCTCTATATGATTTAGATTTTTTTTACTAATGTTATTAGGTTAGTTATCATGTTTAGGTTATTGATTTTTGTGTAGTTGGGTTGAGACAGTGGAATTAGGCCATTTGGCAATGGAGTCACAGATTTAGGTTGATCAAACACAGAGTTTACAATCTAAACTTATAAGGAAGGTTAGGAAACTTCACTTGATCCTTTAATATTGATGGTGTGAAAGAGAAGAAACGATAAAACAATCCAATTAATAAACAAAGCAATTAAGAATTTTGTTTTTTATTTTTTAGAAGGAAACATGGAAATTATACATAAGTCAGATACAGAGTTTAATTTTGAACAAATTATGTTCGTACTCTTCTTAGAATAATTTATATTATAGAAATATATGTGAAAAATAATGAAAATATCTAACTGAGAAAGATGCACTTCACTAATGATATTGACACAAGAATCCTATAATGCTTGAGATGTATTACTGAAAAAATTATCAAAGGTAGCTCTGTGAGCTTCTTTACAATATAAATCATCTCTTCAAACTAATCCCAACCCTTCATAATTCGAATTATGAAGTACTTATAGAAAAAATTACAAAATATCTTCATCACAATATCAAGATAGGATCTTAACAACTAATTACAAAAGCAGTGCAAAAATATAGGGATCTGGTAACTTCTGGAACTATTGGTACTAACTTGGAGGAAAATTCTTGATGACTTGTCCTCAAAATGTGTTGCCTTGTTGTTTTCCTATTGGAGATAGAAATCTTTCACTCAATGATGTCACACAGTTGATCCCATCTTTCATCACTGGGGATAGAAAGATTGAGTAACTTTCTATACACTTCATCAACTTCTGAATACTTCTCAAAAGTTGGCTTGATGATGAAGATGCGTTTCATTTCATGTTTGATAGTTAAATAAAACTCTAAAGCTTCTAAGAAAGTTTTCCTTGTGATATGTCCATTGATACCTTCAAAATTGGATTTATATGTAGCAAGAATATAAATTTTCTAACAGTAATCCTCCAAGATGATCAAGCTATCATCTGGTGCTACTAATCTTGGTAATCCTCTCTGGTTCAATAGGTTGAACTTGGTACCTAGACAAAATTTTCCACGGTAAGAGTTTTGGTCTCCAATTGAGTCATCAAATTCCTTTTTTGCAATACTTTCTTGATCTCTAAGATAGTCTCTGTCCTATCTGCAATCTGCATCTGTTTTAATTCTAATCCGGTCTTTGAATTCAACACTATAATGATGGTTTGATTGGGATTTTTGAGTCACCCACCATGATAACTTATGAGAAGAGAAAACTAAAACGAAGAACATACTTTAAAGAAGAGAAAATTATTATATTATTTATTACTTTACCTAGACTCCATGAATAGACTCCATGAATAAAATACTTATTCCTGTGCTCTAGGTTTAAAAATTAACCACATATATCTACAAAACTAAGTTATATCTATCTTAATTAAATTTATATAATTTACTTATTATATAAATTTAAAAAATTAATATATAATTAATAATAAAAATTTAATCCATAATATAGAAAATATATGCCAGAATGTTATTACAATTAGTATTACCAAATAATACACGAGAATGATGGACAGTAATATTGATTAAACAAATAATTCTTCCCTTTTTACATTAAAAACTTAACTCTAATTAAACTCTTATATAATAAAAAATATGAAATTTAATTTATATTAAAAAAAGATTTTAATTTAAAAGAAAAATACATGATTTTAATTAAAAACAAATGTTAATCATTTAAGCAAAGCTCAAAAATTCTAGCCAGGCCGAATGTTTTTTACATTCTTGGACCCAATCAATTCAAAGCTAAAACGGATATTAAATAAATACCTTAATATTCGAGACCATGCAACCCCATAGTGTGATCAATTTGGCTGATCAAGTTGGCTTCTCCAATAGGAAATGGTCAGCCAATCTACATATCTTAAAACAAATTCCCAGCGAGATCAATTCGGCTGATCAAGTTGCCTTCTCCAATAGGAAAGGGTCGGCCAGCCTACATATCTTAAAACAAATTCCCCGCGAGATCAGAGGTCGTTCCAAGTAAGCAAAATTGGAGCGTTAATGGTTGTCCAGAAAATCGCATAATAGTTCTTCTGAATAAATTCAAACCCAAAATCTCATCGAAACTATATTCAATGAACTAAGGGCTAAAATCACAGCAAAATTGGGGTAACTCCGACTAGAGATCAAGCAACCAATTTGGGGTAATCCACCGGACCCACATCGAATCCAGATGTCATTACCAGCAAAACTAACGATAAAGAATATCGTAAATATCGGGCAGACTTACATATTAATGCTCATTCTGCTCTTTATATTCATACTACACATCGCTTTGTTTATGCAATCATTTTCAAAGTTCAAACCACAAGATAGAGTTCATTTCGCGGCAGCCGATTTTTCTATCAAAGTTGCATTTCCCTCGTCATGGGCAAACAAGAAGGAAAAACACCTGAGAGAAGTTCTGCACGTCTCTCTGCGAAAAGAAACGATCAAGTTAAAACTCCTAAGAGAAGTTCTGCACGTCTCTCTGCGAAAAGAAATAATCAGGCTAAAACTCCTGAGAGAAGTTCTGCACGTCTCTCTGCGAAAAGAAACAATGAGGCTACACGTCTCTCTGCGAAAAGAAATAATCAGGCTAAAACTCCTGAGAGAAGTTCTGCACGTCTCTCTGCGAAAAGAAACAATGAGGCTAAAACTCCTGAGGGAAGTTCTGCACGTCCCTCGGCGAAAAGAAGCTATCAGGCTAAAACTCCTAAGAGAAGTTCTGCACGTCTCTCTGCGAAAAGAAACAATCAGGCTAAAACTCCTGAGAGAAGTTCTCCACGTCTCTCTGGGAAAAGAAACAATCAGGCTGTAAAATCTGAGGCAGAACAGAAAGGGTGTCCAAATGATCTGCAGCAGAAGAAACGGCGAAGGTGTGCGATTGCTCCGCAGAAGCAACAAGAAGTAGAAAACCTCATCAATGAAAACAAATCATTGGAAAAGCAGTCGGAGGAAAGGAAAAGGGAAACGCTAGTGACGTTGGACGATATCGACAAGCAACGGTTATATTGTAAGCGAGCTGCAGATTTGCCTAGGGCTGCCACTGCCCCCTTACCATCTGCCCAGTTTGCCACCCGCTACCCGTCCCCTTTTAACATACCTCCCCTATTTTTACAGAACCAATTAGGGCATAGACTCTCTTCAAACCCTAGTGTAGCAATGCACAATAATAATCTACCGGTCACTCACACTTTAAATGTTGCAGATTTGAAACCACCCAAGAGGCTGATGCATCAATCATTTGCAAATCATGGTGTCGCTCATCAGATGATACCGCCAAGACTTAATGCTAGTGGCAATCAATTTGATGTAGGTCAGACACAAGAACGCCATGATCACTTTCTGATGATTAATTCAGAACCACGTCATCCATTGCAATTCCAAAACGGCAATAATAGGTGGCTCCGAGGAAATCCGCAGCAGAATCCATTTCAGACCAACGGTAGAGGTCTCCAAGGAGGTCAACGCCCTGAAGAGAGTAACTTTTCCAACTGGATGGTGAAACATGAAGTACCGATGGAACCAGAAGTACCGATGGAGCAATCAGGCTTGGCTCCAAACTTGGCAAACAGCAACACCGTGTTGGGATCGAACAGTAACCATCTGGATCACTGTGCTCGTGTTGAAAGCCATTTTCAGAGGCCACATCCTGCTCAGGGACATCCCAATATGCACAACGTATTTATGCGGAGAAGAATGGAGGACGGGTATCTCGGAAATCAGGTACAACCTACATTTCCTACTGGGGTAGGAGGAAACCCTCTTGATAATGTTGATCTCGGGCAGAGTGTCTTTGATTCTTTGTAGAGGAGTTCAGAATTTAAGAGTATTCCACTGTCATTAGACATTGAAAATTTTCAGATTTCGGATTATTAGTAATTTTCAGATTTCGGATTATTTTACTAATACGCAGATGGTTTGTTTTCCACTTTTAATATCTGCAGTTGTAATATAAGCCTCTGCTGACATATTCTAATAGTCTTCTCTCAATCAATCAATGCCCCATTATTATTTTTAATTATGGTGATGGGAGCGTATTGGAAGTTTGTTTTCCACTTTTAATATCAGCCTTTGCTAACATATTCTAATAGTCTTCTCTCAATCAATGTCCCAGTTTTATTTTTAATTATGTTGATAGGCTTTTAGGCTATTGGAAGTTAGTTTTCCACTTTTAATATGTGAAGTTGTAGTATAAGCTTTTGCTAACATATTCTATTAGTATTTTCTCAATCAATGTCCCAATTTTATTTTCAATTATGTTGATAGGCTTTTAGCCTATTAGAATGGGAATGGGGTAGATTTTTTAAGTTAATTATCAGCCTTTGCTAACATATTCTAATAGTCTTCTCTCAATCAATGTCCCAATTTTATTTTTAATTATGTTGATAGGCTTTTAGGCTATTGGAAGTTAGTTTTCCACTTTTAATATGTGCAGTTGTAGTATAAGCCTTTGCTAACATATTCTATTAGTATTTTCTCAATCAATGTCCTAATTTTATTTTTAATTATGTTGATAGGCTTCTAGCCTATTAGAATGGGGTAGATTTTTTTAGTTAATTAGGAAATCTGGGGTTGAAAATAAAAGATACTCACATATTTTAATGGTCTCCTCCAATCAATGAGTTAGAAAGAATGTTTCACACAATAGTTTTTTGCATTTTTAAATATAATGATTATTTCATTTTTAAATAATCTTTTTATAAAATATCATTAAATTTTTTTTACAATATATTATTAAAAAATTACTATACTAATTGGTTATTGTTAATAGTTGTTTATCACCAAGAATAAGGATTAGAGATTTTTTTGGGTGAAACATTGTTGCAACCTATCACATGTGTGCTTTACATTACCTTCTTTGTTAAGTTTTAAAAATTGAGTATTTAAAAAATAATGAAATGGTAGGGAAGCAACATGGAGCTTTCAAGTTCACATAATTAGTTTTTAGGTTTCTATGTTTTTTGTTTACTTTTTTTCCATCTTTTATTTCTATTTATGTGTCTATCTCTTCCTCTCTCTCTCTCTCTCTCTTTCTTTGCCTCTCTTTCTCTCTATCTCTTCTTCCCTCTCTCCCCACCCATCTGTATCTATATTTCTCTCCATCTCTACTTTTTTCTCTCTATCAAACCCTCCCAAACACACACACACTTTCCCTCTCCATATCTATCTCTCACTCTCTCCCTCCCCTGTCATCTATATATATACCTCTCTCCATCTATATGTATACCTCTCTCCATCTCTACTTAGTTCTCTCTATATCACTGCCCAAATATATACTCTCTCTCTCTTCCTCCCTCTTCCTCTCCCTCTCTCTCTCTCTTCCCCTTCTCTCTCTCTCTCTCTTCTCTCCCGCTCTCCTCTATCCCTCACCCTCTCTCCATCTTTCCCTTGTCATCCCCCCCCCTCTCTCTCCATTTTTCATTCTCTATGTAATTTTTTGCCACTCCCCCTCTCTTCCCCTCCAAATATATCTCTCTCTTCCTCTCTCCTCTCTCTCAAGTCCTCTCTCCCTTTCGCTCCAACCTCCCTTTGTCTCCCCCCCATCTCTTTCTTTATCTTTTTCCTCCAACTTTGTTCATATCTCCCTCCCTTTCTCCTTCTCTCTCTCCTCCTCTATCTCTATGTTTGCCCCCTCTCTCTTCCCCTTCTCTCCCTATCTCTCTCCTTTCCTCTCTCTCCTCCCCCCTCTCCTTTTCCTCACACTCTCCCTCTCTCTCTCCACCTCTATCTCTCTACATCTTTGTTTTTCCATCCCTTTCTCTCCCCCTCCAACTCCATCTCTCCCTCCCTCTCTTTCTCCTTCTCTCTCTCCCCTCCTCTCTTTCCTTTCTATATCTCCCTCTCACTCCCTCTACCCCAATAATTCTCTCTCTTTGTCCTCTAGCACTATTACTATATTCCTCCCTCTCTCATGTATTATCTTCCTAGTGTATAGTATTTAGGAAGGTATCTAAATTAAAAAAACCCAATTGATTGTAAAATATTAAAACTATATTTTGGATTCAATCATGTCTAAGAAAATAATGAAGAACTTAAAATAGTCACGCACCATCTTTCTTCTATCTTTGATTACTTTCATTGCTTTGATTCTTAGTTAAGATAGATATATGTTGGTCCTTAATAATATTATATATAATTATTACTAGTAATATTTATATTATAAATGTTTTAATATTCATAAGGATAAGCATAACTTTTTTCTTTAAGATTTAATTTTAAAAATGTTATAAAATAAAATAAAAATAAAATATTTATAAAATATTTTCAATATTAAATAATTAATGGTTTTTGGGCATGTGGTATTGATAAGCCGTGGTATTGGCTCATAATATTGTAACAAAGCCTATTTACAAGTTAATAATATTCATGCTTAAGTGGGTGTATTGAAATAAGATTAGTATTATTATTATTAATTATAAGTTAATAATATAGTTATGATAAATATGTAAATGAAAGAATAATTAATCAATTATTAAAATGTTAATGATATTAATAATTTTTTAATGTAAGCTTGGTAAGACTACATCTTCATCATGTCCAATATAGCACAGTGATCAGGACAAGGAATTGATACGATGACTTCACGTCAAAGAGTGCCTTAACATAACGCTTGTTCACCGTTTATCCAAAACCCTATGGACAATAATATTAATAGTTTTAATATAATATTAATATAATGATAAAATAGTATATGTTATAGAAAGTCTACAATTGATAGGGAAATAAATTAATGTACTTATTTTATTAATGAAATAATGCAAAAGTATTAATGTATTAATAATACAATACTTTCATCCATTAGTAAATATATTACTAGAATATTTTTTTTGTAAGTTAGAACTTTCTACTAATTGCAAGAGTAAATATTTACAAGGTTGACTATTACCATCAGTTCAAAATAAACATTCCAAAACAGATAAAGGCTATCTGACCATAACTGGAACAAAAAGATATGCCAAAAAACTAACAAAATGAGAAAAACACAAAAACACATAGAGTTGACAGAAACTAGGTTGTTTGGCCATATCCCAAGTGGGCAAGGAGGGTGAAACAAGAAACTGACATGTTGCTCTAGGTTCCGGACCTCTAGCTACTCGATCTTGTCTAGAATGCACATATGCTCGCGCTAAACCACCACCACTCTTTCTTGAAGTCGACAATGGAAATATTGAATTTGTGTCAGAGGTGCCATCACTGCCTCATGTTCCTCCTATCGAACATTCTTGTGGGATTCTACTACATTTTCACTAACTGCCTTGGTGGGGTTATGGTAGCACGAGAGGAATTGTTTCTCTTCCATTGTTCAAGCCGATGTTCATGTTGGGGCACCAACACTACTACATAAAGGAGGGTTTTAAGACAATATTTGAGACAATTTTTGGGTATATTGTCTTAACTTAAGGCAAAAAAACTTGTGTATGGTCTTAAATATTGTCTTTAAGCTAATGTCTCAAAAGTTATTGTCTGAAAGATTGTTTTCTAAAAAAATATTGTCTTAAAGATTATTGTCTTAAAAAATAGTCTCTATAAAGACAATAACACAAGCATTATTGCCTCTTAGGAGAAAATTTCACCTTTGTCTCTCTAGAGACAATTTCATTTTTGTCTCTCTAGAGACAACACTTGGATTAGAGACAATATGTCCTTAATACTAGCTATTGTCTCTCTAGAGATGATAAAAAATTTATTTAAAGATCACTTTTGTCTCTTTAGAGACAATATAAAAAAATGAATCTAGAAATATCTCACCAATGAAATAAATTGATATAAAAAACATTTAATTAAAAATAAACTACAAAATAATTGATTAATTCCTTTTAGCGTACAATTGAATTGAGCTATCAACCTCCTACTTGTAAAGCAGGCGCTCTTCCATTGAGCTAGCACACGTTACAGAATTATGTGAAGAGCTATGACAATCCTTAAAATTCCTTTTATAGTCATTGATTAAGAAAAAAAAATTGCACCTGCATGATGAATTTCAGACAACATTTTTGCATATTTCAACAAAGTTGATGTTGTAACATCCCCCCTTATCAACTTTGATAAGTAGAAGTAGTTATTGAAATTCCCAATGCAACTTTTTTCACATGGGATCTAATGGTCTCTTTTTTTTACTTGCCAAAATTTCACACCCTTGCCCTAGTTACTAGCAACATAAAGCTCAACTAATGCACCATCGGGTAAATACTTATTTTTGGTATGTGCTAGACTATTTTATTTCCCAGAAGTTAATTTGATTTGGTTGTTTTAGTTATCATGTCATTGGAGTACATAATAACAAGTAGCCAATTCATGATAGCATATGAGGCATAATGACATAAAAAGAATACTGACAGAAAAATAAAAATTTGCACTCAAATTCAGAAATCTTATTCCAAATTCTGAAATCCCTCCCCATGAAATTCCAAAAATGAATTTCCTCAATTCCTTATGTTCCTCTAGTCTTCTAGTGCAACTCTTAGATATACCAAGGCCCAAAAAGTACCAAAGTTGCCGAGTGGAAGAAAATTACCACAACATAATATAGAGATATAAATCAAAAGTAGTAAGAAAGACAATGAGATTTCTTGGTGTTCACCCTTGCATGATATGATAGATTATATTGTTAAATGGTTCCATGTAAAGTAGCAGGTCTTTTCAGATTATATGTGAACTGCCAATCTCTCCAAAAAAGTTATTATGGATCAAGGTTTGATAAGATCACCCAAAGTTTGATAGATCAAAGAGAGCCTCCCTAGCAGTGATTGAACTCTATCAGCAATACCTAAAGGGTGGAAATCAATTTTCAATAGATGATACAAATTTTTCACTTCTTGTAGAACACATGTCATAACACCTTTGGAAACCTAAAGCATACTAAAGACACAAGTTACCCACATAAGTAGATGTTGCCACTTTTTTTTCATGAACCTAAAGAGCCTTTAAAGTCAGTACATTTAACTTATATTCACATATCCTTAAATGCTAAATTATATTTGAAGGTAAGAGTTAACATAAACCATATTTTTATAAATAATAATGGAGATACATAGAAAAAAATAGTTCAGAGTGAAGATGCTTTTGAATTATCAAAAATGAAACACATTATGATTATATGGTACATAACTTTAGTATAAGCTATAAATATAAGTATATGTAGTAAAATTTGTCCTAAGATTACACTACATTCTATCTAGTTATAATTGGAACCATGTAGCTTGCTAAAACAAAAACTTGTGCAAGCATAAAAAGTGGTTAGAAGAATATATGTGTGCTCTGACTTCTCAGCAACATCAAGGAAAGACTTAATTTCAAAACTAAATGCTTTAATGAGCACCATAGCTATTACTTACGACTTCATATAGAAGTGTTGAGCGTGATAACTGCCAAAAAAAAACATATTATTATTAGACATATTGGATGAAAACTCATTGAGCTAAGCATAACATATAATTCTTATACTAGAGAAACCTATACAAATGCAAACATCTCAAACAATGATAGATGAACTTAAGCCTTTTCATTGAAATAGTTTACCACTTCTCTGGTATCCATTTTTGAATTCAAACTAAATCCCAAAACTTAAAAGATTAGCCATTCTTGAACTTCTTTCCTTCTCATTCTCGAGCTCAAAATGTTGAGCCCCATGCTTGTGATCATAGGGCATAATATAAATGGAAGCCAACAATCCAAATAATGTCATCAACTGAAAATCTTTCTATGCTAACTATTTATTGTAGATTTTCTCGAGGATATAGAGCTTGTACCATGCATAAGAATGATACAAATGACTTTCTAATATCCAAAATATATTTGTTAACTTTTAATAGTAGATTGTCATCATTTGAGGTTTATGAATCTTCTTGACCATACACAAGGCCATGAATATCTTCTATAGATTGAAAAGCTTCCTACATATCATATGCCATCCATCATAAGAAATAGTATAAGGCAAAAATATATTAAAAATAAAAAAAATTAGCTCACAAATTCTAGAGTAGGTTCATGAAATTTCATTCAACACAAAGCTTCCTCTGCAATAGGGTATCATCCAATACTTAATTCATACAAGATCAAACTATATCAACCTTCCCATATAGACACATATAATCCTAACCCCCATTCAATAATGATACCTTCTTAAAGGTGAGCCAAAAATCTACTCAACATGACATTATAACTATTTACATCATGGGCAATATGGGTAACCTCCCAACCAAAGATAAATGTGTTGTGCCTTTTTCCAAGAAGCATTTATTAGTATACCCTTTTTAGTTAAGAGAAGATCCTTTGGATAGTGGGATACAATCTTTAGTTCTTGTGATGGCATCTGAAAGTCACTCTTGGATAATTGACTTCTAGCATCTATACAACAATTTTTGCTCACTGACTTGATATTTGTCTCAGGGGAGTTTTCCTTGAGGGTCTTTTGTGTAACACTTTGCCTTAAGGTAAAAGTGTTTATACATTGTTGTATGTAATCTTGATCTTCCATATTATCAATATAAGAAGATACATATCCACCAGTTGAATATGCAATAATTGTGAAATCAGGCAGCTCTAATTGTTCACATTTTGTGTTTTCATCAAAGTTGGCTGAGTTGCATGTTCTTCATCAAGATTTGTCCATACTGTTGTATTTTCTTTTTCTACAGTACAACCTTCATCCACACTGCCCCCTGAATGAGATTTCTCCTCATTCACTTCTTCACCCTTATCCTCATTATACATCATACTCGACAATCATCATTCTAGTACAGAACAACCTCTGGATATCATTGGTGAATAATTATAGTTAATGGGTTCTCATGTAACGATTCCCAATACCAATGGAACAACATATAATTTGAATCACTCAAGTAATGAATCTCAATTTAACAACATTATAATATAAATACATTCTACCATAAATACACATAAAAAATGCCTTGCCTTGTAGATTTCAGCACCCATGTATTCAATGGATTTATGGGAATGAAGGGAATTTGGAAAGCCAATTATCTCCTATAGTATGTATGGCATTGTCTAGTACCTATGGCCTCTTAGAAAACTAATATCAAGCTAAAAATTGCCCCAACAAATGAAAATAATGCTCAAGGGAGAGGGAAACGACTCTAGTAAGTAGTAATCCACTCAAGAATGCTTAAGAACACTCCACATAAGGAGAGATAAATTCTTAACAGTCGTACAGAAACCAAATTAGAAACTCCTTGAGGAAATGCAACAACTCCAGAACCGTGGTAGTTGGTCTCTATCTCATCAAGAAAGTGGATGATGAGTAACTCAAAGCTTATGCATTTCATAGAGCATCAATCAATAAAGAGTTTCTAAATGATGCTAATAGAAATTCAATGGAGAATTATTTATTTAAGCCATGAGCATAAAGATAGGGAGCACATATACTATAAATAAGTACTAAGAATGATGATAATTCATACACCATAAGTTTATTATACCTTACCAACACATATTAGATGAGATCCTAGCATATTGCCTTCATTGTCAAAAGAGATATGTCCATGTGCAAATTAACCCTCGCTCCATGTGAGACTATTGTAGAATAGCTGCTATGGAAAAATGAAGGAATTGGTCATCACAGTTAAACACTGAATTGAGCAAGTTTGATTGTTGTTCAATTAGGGCTATTACATCTTTTCATAGGCAAATATTTTAGGACATTTCAACATTATAAAGGCACACAATATTTCCTTGAAAATGAATACACATACATTGTATTCAACAAGCCATGAGTTGAAAAAGCTTCCAACAATTCCCTATAGTGTATAATAATATTAGAATAAGTAAAGTAATTAATTTCCTTCTAATATTGAGTAGACATGAATACAATTTGGGTATCATTATACTTAAGAATCAATATCATAGTTCATACTTTCTAGTTACTTGCTTAAGCTTTCTGAATATTTTTCTAGACTAAAGAAGCTACTCTTATGCACATTGCAAAAATATCAAGGTCATGATGGACGTGAAAAGATTAACTCACTATGAATTTATTTTTTGAAGAGAAAAACATTAGGGCTAGAAAACAGCTTTCAAAATATTATCATAGCCTAAAATAGTTTCATGATAGGACAATCTCATTATTCAATGGAAATGAATTAATAAATGTTCATATCATACCCACATCTAAGCCCCATTATTTTTAGGATTACATCGAAATCTATGCCCTTAATGTTCTCAGTATGATTTATGGGGTTTTAGAAAGTCATCCAAAGAAGTAGTTAAGTGCATTGCATTTGAAATCAAAATCATGACAACTAATATGGATCTGATGTAACATGTGTCAAACAGAAACTCCACTTCATGATTTACTTGCTTTTTTCTATAGAACTACTTACAAAAATTTTTCTTATGAAAAATATATAAATGACAAGAGTAAGATGGTAAAAGTAAGATTGTGAGATATTATTCTTTCCCTTTCAATAACAAAACAGATAAAAACTGAGAGGCGTGGATAAATATTCAAGTGGTATTATCCTAGTCCAATACTATCAACCCCTATATAGTAACCATATTACTAGTGATTGCAAATGTCCAAGATCATATTCATGCTATTAACAATCTCGATGAAGATCCATCAAGCAGGTTATCAAAAAAGTTCTCCAGTTGTTTAATTTTGTTAATCAAATTCTCTTGGTTTTTAACATAGTTGTTGTTGCTCCATTGGGAGCCCATGGACCTAAAATCAAGTTGGATCCTGTGCTTTTGCATAATGAATTATGTCTTTCCAATCTCATATAAAAAAAATGTAGCCTTACTATACATGGTTGTCTTGGTAGAAGACCTTACCCGATCTATCTCAATATCCACTCCACATTGCAAGCATGTTGATGAGGCAAAATAAAAAAGAATTGAAACACAGATTATGCACAAAAAATTAATTCTAATTGAAACTATACACCAACCTCCAAAACAAAAACATGAAAATCAATGATATTATATTATTCATTAAATACTTTGGAAAATTGGCCTTGAAGGCCTTATCATCAAATTACGAAAACAATTTCCGAGATGCTTCAATCTTGTTTCTATCGAAACCTTGTTCTCTTCTTCCATGATGATGGCCTCCAACACCTTGATATGCTGCTCATCATGTTCCTGCAATGTTAGCATTCAGTTCCATGGAAATGTTCTCGACTACATTCTAGTATTTTTCTAGGCATGTAATTCCACATTTTGGTACATATCACACATCTTAAAGTTTTGAGCTCTCATTCATATATTCATCAAGCCATCTATTTCCCACTAAAAGCTACGATTTCTACACTAATTGGATGATTTCACTGCGAAGGACCTTAACAGGTAAACACTCTATTGAAGTCAATCCACCGACATGAAATCGTGGGGACAAATTAGTTGTTCTAGATTTTCTAGGCCTTATATTAGGGTGGGTTTAGAATCCATTCACATCTCTAAATATCGAATTTGCAGATGAGTAATTCATAGCTTCACAGAAGGGAACCAATTGCAACATTTTCTTCATCATCAAACCAGCAAACCCCATGGAATATTGAGAATTGTTATCTAAAGATGGCACACGTTGGTCATTACTCACACCATCATCTGAGTTTCCAATAGGATCAAGCATTGGTTCACACGTTGCACTTTTTTTCTCCTTGATACAAGATTTCCATTATGAAGCTCTGAAAGACTTAGCCAAAATAGAATAAAGGGACTCAAATACCAAATCAAAAGTTTCTATCCCAAGCAAGAGAAACTAAGCAAGCTGATTGAGTAAACATCCACAAAGTGAAGATTAACCCCCTTTGCAGGTTACTTATCTTCAGCCAAAAAGGTTCCGTTGCTCAAATCTTCCATGAAACCTTTTGTCAACTCAGAGTGCCACCCATGGTCATTTTAAAGGAGAAAAACATGATCAATAAATTGGTTGAGAAAGAGATTGAAATTGTCTAGGCACAAATGATCAATTATACTCTATCTGCGTGCCATGGTTAAGAAAAATACCTGGAAGTAGCGCTAAGAAAGGGTGAGGTCGAGGGTTTGAATTAGAGAAGCGAACTTGTAAATGACTTGGGCCTGTACTTGGTGCCGGTTGGCATGCCAGATGCAGTAGAAGAGAATCTTCAAGATCTTGTTGAAGTCGAGATCTGAAACATGGGTTTGGGCTTCCAGCCATCTTCTGAGAAGATCAACTGATGTGTCATGAGTCTTCTTGTTGTAGGAGGCCAAATGATTTGGAAACCCTACTCTAACCTTATTGTTCACTTCAGCTTCTTTTTTCATTATCGCACCATGAATGCAGGATTTTGTAACTCACTAATACTAGTCGAATTAATCTGATCGCAAATGATATTTATTGGCTAACACCCAAATCAATGGCACAAGACAACAGAAGCAGCATGGGAGGGGTGTTATTCTTACAGAAATTTCTTACAACATAATAACATAAAACTAAATTAAATAACATATTACAAATTTAATCAGTACTTAATAAATCCAAGATAATATGGATTAAAGTTGGTGTAATTATTATTACATTTTTAATAACAACTAGGGAATGCATTAATAATAAAAATATGCATCTAGGATCATTACCATTACATAAGAAGAGAATTTAAAAAAAGAAGTAAAATTTCTTACAACTACATATTGGATTGTTATCAAAATGGTAGAACTATGCATAACCATCCACCAAGAAACAAGCTAAATATCTTATAGAGAAAATTTTGAAAAAAAATAAAAACCCTAGAAAAATACAAAATTTTACATGAATAACTAAATACTAAATAAGGGGAATTTAACCATATTGCATGTGACAATAAGTACTAGTGAGACCACAACATTCAAATATGGAAGAATACAAGACACTTGAAGGTGATAATTAGGAAATATGATGAGAGATTGTTGATGAGGCACAAACTAGATGGAAGAATGATGGAAGAATAAAAGACACTTGTAATAATTCACATAGATGATAAGATATTGTTACCCAAGACACAAACTAGATGCAACTCCTTCTTTTAGGCGCATATTATCTATTTCATCTACCCTTAGAAGCTAATCCCCATTTTTCCTATAGTAAATAATAACCTTCATTATTACTCAATTCCATAAAATAGAAAGCTACTAAACCTTAAGGCAGAGTTGAAAAATATTCCATAAATATAGAGCTACTAAATCTTAAGGTGGAGTTGAAGAGTGTTCTCGTGGAGATCCCCGAGTCATTGACAAAAGTGTAAGATGGCTCCTTCCATTGGTTCTCCATTTTCACTAGAGCCCAGATATAATTGTCCTTTAGTAGAAAAAATCTTTAATACATTCCCACAAATCATGAGCCTTGTTCCATAATGATCTACAAACATGGGCGGGAAAATACCATGATGAGCCTGTACCACTCTAGGAATACATGTCATTGAATACCTTGAGGAGAGTGACATATGGAAATAATGTGGAATTAAATTTTTTAATCTCATCCACTTGAGCCCATAGTTACCACAATGAGCCTGCATCATACCAAGCATTCATGAATTAGATTATTTAGCGAGGAATGATTGATAAGACTATTGAAATAATGAAATTCTTAAACATTGTTGCACTAGCTCATGGTGATCCCTTCCTTCAATTAACCCAAGTGCACACCATTTGCCACGCAAGAGAAATGATAAGTACAACCATGTTATGAGTTTATTTGAAATACCAACCATCATTAATGAGAAGTGATTATCCTTACGGATCACAAAATTAGCCATCGTATTTGCTCTTGAGTTATTGTGCCTTAAGATATGGAAATGAGAGATGTTCGTGAAAGAATGTAGACCTTGCCCAACTCAATTAGGATTTGATGGAGAGGTTCCAAATTTCAGAGGTTTGATTGGGATTTTTGAGCTGCCCACCATCATAGCTTACAAGAAGAGAAAACTAAAACTAGAAATATATTTTAGAAAAGGGAAAATAATTATACTATTTGTTACTTTACCTAGACTTCCTGAATAAAATACGTCTTCCTATGTTAAAAATTAATCCATAATATAGAACCTATACCATGAGTTTATTGCCTTTAGTATTATTGAAACGATAAAATGCATAAACACAGTTGCACTGACTCATTATAATATATTTATGGTAATAAAAAAATTAAGATTGGAACTTGATGCTAAAATTCATAAATATAGTTGCACCAGTTAGTATAATAAAAAAGATATTAGCTATTTTGTGTGGGTTTAGTTTATATTTAAATTTTATGAATAAAAGTTAAGGATTAGGGTTATTTTAGGAAATTAAATTATTTTAATAGTGTCTAAATTTTATCAAATTTTACACAATTTTAAAGATAACCTCCCACTAATAAACAAATAACTCTTCCATCTTACATTAAAACTAACCCTAATTAAACTCTGCATAATAAAAATATAATTTTAATTATTATTAAAAAAAAAAATTAATTAAAAAAAAATCTTAATCATTTAAACAAAGCACAAAAATTCCAGCCAGGCCGAACGTTTTTTACATTCGTGGACCTAAGCAATTCAAAGCTAAAACAGATATTAAATAACTACATTAATATTCTAGACCATGCAGGATGACAATTATCTTTGAGGAATTTCATAAATATAGTTGTAACACGGATATTAAATAACTACCTTAATACCGCAAATTTGCCTAGGGCCGCCTTGCCATCTGTCCAGTTTGCCACCCACTACCCGTCCCCTGTTAACATACGTCCCCACTTTTTACAGAACCAATTAGGGCATAGACTCTCCTCAAACCCTAGTGTAGCAATGCACAATAATAATTGATCAGCCACTCACACTTTAAATGTTGCAGATTTGAAACCACCCGAGAGGTTGATGCATCAATCATTTGGAAATCATGGTGTCACTCATCAGATAATACCACTAAGCCTTAATGCTAGTGGCAATTAATTTGATGTAGTTCAGACACAAGGACGCCATGATCATTTTCTGATGATTAATTCAGAACCACATCACCCATTGCAATTCCAAAATGGCACTAATAGGTGGATCCGAGAAAATCCACAACAAAATCCATTTCAGACCAACTGTAGAGGTCTTCAAGGAGGCCAACGCCTTGCAAAGAGTAACTTTTCCAACTGGATGATGAAATAAGAAGTACCGATGCAACAATCAGGCTTGGCTCCAAACTTGGCAAATAACAACACCATGTTTGGATCGAATAGTAACCATCTTGATCACTGTGTTCGTGCTGAAAGCCATTTTCAGAGGCCATATCCTTAGGGACATCCCAATATGCACAACGTATTTATGCGGAGAAGAATGAAGGACGAGTATCTTGGAAATCAGCTACAACCTACATTTCATACCGGGGTAGGAGGAAACCCTCCTGATAATGTTGATCTCCTGCAGAGTGTCTTTGATTCTGTTGAAATATTAATTTCAACTACCATGCAATGCAAAAACCGATAGACTTCCCCACACCGCTCTTTGCCAGACTCTGGTATTTCTTGAGGGGGCAGCTATCACATCCATCAGGTGACACATGTCTAAGCAGTCCTTTCCAAAACTGCCATTCATCGGAGCATAAAGTTCAACAAGGAAGGGGCTTGTGATATTGACCACAGTCGTCCGATTTTTTAGGGCAGATCAATGGTTATGATAGTGGGAGCATGTTTTGTTTTAATGCAACGTACATTGCAGTTCACAGATTGTACATTCGTTCCAGAAATTAATTTATCTCCATACCGAAGTAATTGAGGAAATGTACTTCAGTCAGTAAATGTTGGTAAGGTCTTTAATATTTTTAATGCATGAGAGTTGTTCTTTTTAGGGTAAAAGTAAAACAAAGTTTATTGTTGTTGTTTTTGTATGAAATGAAATAGGGCGCAACACTGTGAACTGAAGCGCACAGCAGTGCGAGCTCATGAATGAAACTTTTATGCACAGCAATGCAGAGATTGTAATGTTATGTTTTTGTTGTTCACGGCATATGATATGAAATTCACACAGTAGTGTGAAGGTTAGTGTTGTTCATTGCATATGTAAGGTAAGTAAAAATGCAGTAGCGTGAAGAAAATTCTTCGTTGAGTGAAAACGAAAGAAAATTCGTAGCAGCGAATGTAATGTAATGAATTTTTCGTTGTTGACCATATGTAATGGGAATGCGCAGTAGGGAATATGTAAGGAATTTTGTTTTCACACAACAGTGTGTTGATTTTTTAGCAGTGACAAAGTGTTTTGTTTTTACAAACAACAGTGTAAAAGTATTTGTAGCAGAGACAGAGTATTTTTAAAGGAAGACAAAGTAATTTTTTTGTGGAAGTGAAGTGTTCCTGTGTAATCCCTCAGTGAGAGGAATATTTTGTAATAGCATTTTGGTTAATGAATATAAATCTTTTATGTGTATGTGGAAACTCATTCTCAGAAACAATTTTAGCTTCCTTGTGCAAAATAGAGCATTTTTCTCTGTTCAGTTCTTGTTTGGAATTATCAAAAATTCCCAACATGGTATCAGAGCTTGTCCAGGCTCTTTGAAGGTGTCAAAGAATCTGAAGGAAGGATTTCTTGTTGCAGCAGCTTCTCCAGCAGAGTGAAGACTCAGTCAAGAAAAATACAAGGTATTTCTCAAGTTTTTTTTCGTGTTGTTGTTGAAGGCAGTCAGTTGTTTTTACAAAGTCAAGTATTTTGAAGCATAGTTAAGAGTGCAAGAATGGTTGGATCCAGCACTAGCATGGGTATCTTTAATACTCATCTCCCACAATTTAATGGGAAAAACTATGACTATTGGGCAATAACCATGAGAGCTTTGCTAGCTTCACAAGACTTATGGGAATTTGTAGAGGATGGTTTTGAAGAACCAGCAGATGAAAATGAGTTTAATAAGTTAACTCAGGTAGAGAAAGATCTATTGAAGAGCTATAAGAAGAAGGACTCTAAAGCCCTCTACTTCTTATATCAAGCAGTGCATGAGAGTGTGTTTCCAAGGATAGTAGCAGCCAAGACATCCAAAGAAGCATGGAAAACTCTCAAGATAGCCTATCATGGCATGGAGAAAGTGAAGACAACAAAACCACAGTCCATTGAGGAGGAAGCTTGGGATGGAAGCATAGAGAAAATAGGGAATGTTAAAAAATGTTTGTCTCATGATGAAGATGATGAGGAGATGGTGAAAATACATCCTTAGACAGCAACACCAACATAAGAGGCAACAAATGAAGGTATGAAATCTTTGTTTGCTTTATCTTGTCATAACCTTGTTCATTTCGAAGAAGAAATTAAGGATAGGAAATGGATAGAACCCATGAATGGGAGAAAGGAATTGAAGTTCCTTGAAGATCTGTTTAAAGGTTATGGAGTTCAATATGTAACTCTTGCCAAGATGACCGAGATGGGCTTCACTGCCAACACCCTTGTCAATATGACAAAGGAAGAGATTGAAGATTTGATGAAGACCCTGGTAGAACTCTATCATATGGATCTTCTTATACGGGAGAGATATGGAATTAAATCTACCATAAGGGCAGAGAAGGAGCGGGTTGCAGATATTGTGACCAAACCATTGGGGCAGAAAAGTTTTGACTTTTTGATGAAATGTATGGGTATGAATGATAACCCAGCAGTTGAAATTAAAGCGGAGTGTTGAAATATTAATTTCAACTGTCGTGCCATGAAAAAACTAGCAGACTTCCCTGCACCGCTCTTTGCTGGACGGTGGTATTTCTCGAGGGGGCAGCGATCACATCCATAAGGCGACACGTGTCTGAGAAGTCCCTTCCAAAACCGCCATTCATCGGAGCATAAAGTTCAACAAGGAAGGGGCTTGCAATATTGACCACAGCTGTTCGATTTTTGAGGGCAGATCAACGGTTATGATAGCAAGAGCATGTTTTGTTTTAATGCAATGTACATTGCAGTTCACAGATTGTACATTCGTTCCAGAAATTAATTTATCTCCATACCGAAGTAATTGAGGAAATGTACTTCAGTCAGTAAATTTTGGTAAAGTCTTTAATATTTTTAATGCATGGGAGTTGTTCGTTTTAGGATAAAAGTAAAACAAAGTTTATTGTTGTTGTTTTTGTATGAGATGAACTAGGGCGCAACATTGTGAACTGAAGCGCGCAACAACGCGAGGTCATGAATGAAACTTTTATGCACAGCAGTGCAGAGATTTTAATGTTATGTTTTTGTTGTTCACGGCATATCATATGAAATTCACACAACAGTCTGAAGGTTAGTGTTGTTCACTGCATATGTAAGGTAAGTAAAAACACAGCAGCGTGAAGAAAATTCTTCGTTGAGTGAAAACAAAAGAAAATTCGCAGCAGTGAATGTAATGTAATGTTTTTTGTTGTTGACCATATGTAATGGGAATGCGCAGCAGGGCATATGTAAGGAATTTTGTTTTCACACAACAGTGTGTTGATTTTTTAGCAGTAACAGAGTGTTTTGTTTTTACACACAACAGTGTAAAAATATTTGTAGCAGAGATAGAGTATTTTTAAAGAGAAGATAGAGTAATTTTTTTGTGTAACTGAAGTGTTCTTGTGTAATCCCTCAGTGAGACGAAGAATTTTGTAATAGCATTCTGGTTAATGAATACAAATTTTTTATGTGTATGTGGAAACTCTGTTCTTAGAAATAATTTTAGCTTCCCTGTGAAAAACAGAGCATTTTTCTCTGTTCAGTTCTTGTTTGGAATTATCAGGAATTCCCAACAGATTCTTCGTAGATGAGTTCAAAATTTAAGAATATTTGACTGCCATTAGACATTGAAAATTTTCAGATTTTGGATTATTTTACTAATAGCCAGATTGTTTGTTTTCCACTTTTAATATTTTTCGTTCTAATATAAGCCTCTGCTAACATATTATAATAGTCTTCTCTCAATCAATCAATGTTTTATTTCTAATTATGTTAGATTGTTTCTCTTCCATTGTGCACACAGATGTTCATGTTTGGGCACCAACAACCCATCCTTTATACCTATACATGGCCCTGCTGTCACCTATTTCTAGTATCGACATCGTGGTCGGGGTTCCACAGTTGGTCCTTTGCCACCTCCTTCCAAAAAGGAGCTCCAATGTGGTGCTATGAAAACACCACTCCATGATACTCGCCTGATTACTATGTTGCTTACTTTGTAGCTCTCCCAATCCTCCAACACTTTCTTAACACCCTCCAAGTCCTTCAAATTAACAGTGTCACAAGAGTATCATAAAATTATCCTCGAGCCTGATGCCTTACACTATAGAGTCCCTCTCACGCTCAATTAGGGCCAGTCATTACTGTTTCACCTCCCACAAAGTACACCACCCCCAGTTGAGTCTTTTGTAAACAAAGACCCGCATGAGACCACACACTTCTGCACCTGTAGGCTGAGGAATCACTCAGAGCCAGGGGGAAAAAGCAACGATAGGTAATTGGGGTAAAAGATTCCCTAATTCCCCTCTGAAACTCTGCTTAACTCCACCAATGCATCAAAGAACTGACCCTCAATTGACCATAATTTCTTTAAGTCACCTAATGAAAGTCAACGGTAGATTGGGCTTCAAAGGTTTTCTACGTTAGAAGGACACCACAATGAGGACATGAGTAAATACAAGAGAAAAGATCCAAGGATCCATACTGCAGATGAATGTCACCCATGTCATAGTCCCGAGAACGATAAGTAGCCTTATCCTGGGAACGATAAGGCATCGTTGTGAACCACACACCCATAACTTCCATCGCCAAAATATCATTGCAATGTCCATTGAGCTCCATAAAACATCCATCTCCCACATGCCTCCACATAAATGCACTTGAGCGTAGGTGGTAGGTTTGACACGAGTTTTCTTTGGCATACCCTGCCATGTTTACATGTCATTCACATGGAGAAGCTGGGAGGGGGCCAGGCTCTTCCCCTTAAGTCCTCGGGTTATCCACTTCCTTTGGGGTAATATATTAATATAATATTATATAACATATCATATATTAATAAATTCATTCTATTATATTAATAAATTAATATGTTAGATTACATGTATTAGGTTAATAAAATTAGTTATATATTAATCTAAAACGTATAAAGAACTATAGAACTATAATAGATAAAAAATAAGAAAATAGGTGAAATATTAATACTAATAGTCATTATTAATATTAAGACTCTCATGACATTGATAATGCTAATAATAAATTTATAAATTTAATATTGAAAGGGAGGGAACAAATCTTAGGGTTGAGAGGGCACAAGGAGCTAACTCGTACTAAATTTAAGATCGATATATGGATTGAGGTTGTTTAGATTTTTGAGTATCTCCAAATATTATTTTAAAATAGTGATCTTCCTTAGCAATGATAGTAATCTATTATAGGCATATGTGATGCTTAGTGTGAAGGGAATGTTTTGCAAGAGAAGAGGTGTGAGATAGTTGATTTCTAATGTTAGCACAATTCCCTTTTATTTTTATTTTTTGGATGACCTCATTTCACCAATGTAGATTTTTCCACAGGAGAAATTGATTTTGTAGTCTCCTTTTAGTTGATTCTAATCAATTTTGTCCTTAATCAATTTTAGTTTTTGTTTTATAGTTTCTAATGGTTTTAATACAGAACCAATATTCCTTTTTCTGAGTATTTTAGCTATTATGTCAATCATAACGTGTATGTACAAAATGTGCACTCTCCTATTGAAAGATTGTATATTAGTTGATTTTTGTGAAGGATTCATCTTCTCTTTTGCATTCTTTATGGGCTTAGTAATGATCCTTGTATCCAATTTCTTTTAATACCTTACTAAGGTGGTCCAACTCTTGATCCAAGTGATCTATATCAAACATCGTAACAACTCTAAAGGTCAATGCACTTAGGATTCCAAATTTCTAAGTTAGGTAATGGTGGGAGTCGACATATCGGTAACTATTAGTATGTGTATTTTTTTGAATACTTGATGCCCTAATATACCATCCTCATTTCCAACAATCGATACATCCAAGAAGGGAATACAATTATTGTCTTCGAGATTAATAGTTAATTTCATGTCATTGATATACCATTTAGATGTTCTAGGAATTTGTTGAGTTCTTTTTACCATGCTACCATTTCACATTAATATTATCAATGTACCTTGTCCATCTTCTAAATTTCAATGGGCGCGAGTCTATTGCTTTCTGCTCAAAATTTTCCATGTATAAATTTGCTACAATACGAGAAATGGGTGAGCCCATTGTAACACTACTCACTTGCTCCTAGTTTCTCATTGGAAGTTAAAGAATGTTGAGCGTAGGAATTTTTTTGCAAGCTTTCCATTTTGAGGGTTTATTTCCTCGTAGAAAACTTGGATAACATCATCTAAGGGAATCTTCTTTAATAATGAAAGCACACAAAAAATAGTGATTAGGTCATCCTTGTCCAATTTTCTTTCCTTGATGACTTTAACAAAGTCATATGAGTTTTTGATGAAGGAGTCAATGTGGCCAAAAAGAGGTCTTAATATTCCAACCACATATTTGGCTAATCCTTACATAGGGGAACCATTGGTATTAACAATATGTCTTAAGGGAACTCTATTGTTATGAATATTAGGGAGACCATAGATTCTAGGTGTGATCTGAGAGGTTTAGAGGATATCGTTCTTAATCCTTTCATCAAGATTGAAGTCTTTAATTGATTTCTTAGTGTAACACCCACCTTCGACATCTACACAAGTAACCGACCAATCGAGGTAAAAATGTGACGAAGAGTTACTATTATATCATTCAACTCCCTATGTTGTAGTTAAGGAAGTGGAACAGACGGAAAATAGACAAGATGACCTTATACACATACAACAAGACCCCCATGATCCATCCAAGCCATCCATGTGACCAGTCCATAAGGCAAACTGAATTTTTACTAAATTAAAGCCTTAGTATCTCCCTTAACAAGGGCATGCATGCGACTAGGACTCTATCGTCACTCCTACAATAATGCATGTGTGTGACTAGGGAAATTTACAGGTAGTTATGTGCCAACGACTCCAGATTTGGTGCCCCTTTTTCAGGGCCAAGACTCAGGCCACTGCCAAAAACTAGATGAACTTACAAAAATGAAAAACAACACTGGAGCAATAATACAAATGAAAATACTTGGACAAGGACTTGACTGGACCCCTACTAACCATGAAAAAAATCATTAAATATGTCACAAATATGAATCCTACTATTTTGAACAACATATCTGAGGATAGGGGTCTAAAGCTTATCTGAGAATCACTAAGAAGCATTTTTGCCTCATCACAATAACTGCCTTACCATCTATTAAGCCAAATATTCTATGTTCGTTCAGTGATTAACAAAAACATGATGAGAGCCATGCATTTTCACTATCATAAAACTCATTCATAACCAACATAAATATCAAGGATATAATAGCCATATAAGCCATATATAAACAAGTATATTTGCCCATAAAATACCAACGATAAAGAGAGCTCTTATTGATGATTGCATAAGCCGACCAGGTATGGGACTTCCATGAACCACCCAATAGTAGACTAGGCTGAACCAAATATTTCTTTGAGCTTGTTATCACTCATAATTTTTGAGGTTGCAGAGTAAATCATAGAGGTAACCTTAGAACAACTTTGGAAACTAGGAATCCAACCCTTCCGGTTTCATAGAGCGGTCTCTTTATATGATTTAGATTTGTTTTACTAATGATATTAGGCTAGTTATCATGTTCAGGTTATGGATTTTTCTTTTTTGTAGTTGGGTTGAGATAATGGAATTAGGCCATTTGGCAATGGATTCACATATTTAGGTTGATCATACACAAAGTTTACAATCTAAACTTACAGGGAAGGTTAGGCAACTTCGCTATATCCTTTAATATTTATGGTGTGAAAGAGTAGAAAAAAGATAAAACAATCCAATTAATATATAGAGGAATTAATAATTTTTCTTTTTAATTTTCAGAAGAAAACATGGAAATTATGCATAAGTTAGATATAGACTGTACTTTTAAACAAATTATTTTCATACTCTTCTTAGAATAATTTAGATTATAGAAACATATGTGAAAAACAATGAAAACATTTAATAGAGAAAGATGCACTTCACCAATGAAATTGACACAAGAATCCTATAATGCTTGAGATGTATTATTGGAAAATGATCAAAGGTAGCTCTGTGAGCTTCTTTACAATATAAATCCTTTCTTCAAACTAATCCCAACCCTTCATAATTCGAATTATGAAGTACCTATAGAAAAATTTACAAAATATCTTGATTCGCAATATCAATATAGGATCCTAACAACTAATTACAAAAGTAGTACAAAAATATTTGGATCTTGTAACTATTGGAACTGTTGGTACTAACTTCGAGGAAAAATGTTGATGACTTGTCCTCAAAATGTGTTGTTGTGTTGTTTGTTTGTTGGAGATGAAAATATTTCACTCAATGATGTCACACAATTGATCCCATCTTTCATCACTAGGGATAGAGAGATTGAGTAACTTTCTATACACTTCATCGACTTCTCTCAAAGGTTGGCTTGTTGATGAAGATGTGTTTTTTTCATGTTTGATAGTTAAATAAAACTCTAAAGCTTCTAAGAAAGCTTTCCTTGCAATATGTCCCTTGATACCTTCAAATTTGGATTTACCTCTACCAAGAATATAAATTTTCTAACATTAATCCTCCAAGATGATTAAGCTATCATCTGGTGCTACTAATCTAGGTAATCCTCTCCGGTTAAATAGGTTGAACTTGGTATGAAATATCTAGATAACATTTTCCATAGTCAGATTTTTTGTCTCCAATTGGGTCATCAAGTTCCTTTTTTGTAATACTTTCTTGATCTCCAAGATAGTCTTTGTCCCATCTGATATTTGCATCTTTTCTAATTCTGATCCAGTCTTTGAATTCAACACTTTAATGATGGTTTGATTGGTATTTTTTAGTCACCCACCATGATAACTTATGAGAAGAGAAAGCTAGAACTAGTAATATACTTTAAATAAGGGAAAATTATTATGTTATTTATTGCTTTACCTAGACTCCATGAATAAAATACTTCTTCCTATGCTCTAGGTTTAAAAATCAACCACATACATCTACAAAACTAACATATATCTATCTTAATTAAATTTATATAATTTACCTATTATATATAAATTAAAAAATATATATAATTAATAATAATAAAAATTAATCCATGATATAGAAGAACATATACCATGAGTTTATTACAATTAGTATTACCAAATATTGCAAATTAAACAATGAAATGCACAAACATAGTTGCACTAACTCATGGTAATATATTTATGGTAATAAAAAAATTAATATTGTAACTCGATGGTGAAAAGGAATGATGGATATGACAAGTGAAGCACATCCCACAGGATAAGCCCACCACACACGAAAATGGCAAGACGATTAACCTAGAGCCAGAAGAAGAAGAGATTGAGGATATCCCAATGGATGATGAGGATGTTGGGGTGGAAATGGAGGATGTTGAGATTGAGGGGTCTAGACCCATCACTAAGTTGCCTGAGTACTTTCCTTCGCGTAGGGGTAAGACCAAGGTGCCGAAAGACATTGATGAGAGTAAGGTCACTCTACACACACCCCTCCTTCTAGACCAAATTGTGTTTAAAGGACAACTTTTTGGGCGTGTCTGCCTTTTGAAATTAGAAGACTGGGATTTAGCAGACACTTAGCGGTTCCCTCATTTAGCAATAGACCAACTAATGCACTCGGTATTCCACAAAAGCACTGAAGTAACCACGTTCGAATCGAGGAAGTGGCTGAAAGGCATGGATAAGGTAGGATTTTTCAACCTTCTATGGATGCCACGTGACAACCTCGTGCCCATAACAATGGTGGTAATCAAGTAGCTATTGTGCTTGGTACACGATGGGTGTTTGTGGCTGGAGGAGCCGATATTGATCACTGATATGTTGATCCATAGGATCACGCGACTACCATACATAGGGGAAAATCTAGCCATGATGTTCGGAAGAAAGGTTGGCTACCATGCTCTCGTGGAGGCCATGAAGGAAAAGTTCAAGTTAGTAAAGAAGCTGTGAGGCTATTCCATTATGAGTATCTATGACCCCGCAGTTAAAGTGGCAACCCAAATCTTAGCAAGGAAGGTCATTCGAAAGTGTCGTGCATATGAAGTGCCGAAACCAGTCATAGCTTTGGCAGCCTAATGCACGGAGGGAGTTCAATTTAATTGGGTGCACTAACTCTACGGTGAGTTCCTTGCAAACTTCATCGAGGTGCAAGATCTCAATAAGCCATTCCACTATGCATGGCTCTTGCTGTCCATAGTGTTGGTAGCATGGGAGCTACCTGAAGACAATCAGTTTCCTCCGGTCGCACCGGACCTACCAGAGGTAGCGAAGTACGCTTCGCTATGGGTAACTAAGGATCCTTAGTGGGTAAAGGACAGCAAGATCTTTTGGATCTTGATGGATATGAATGTGCATATGGCCATCAATTGCAAGCCGCAGTTGTCGCCTACCAATTTTGACAGATTGCAGGAATATGTGGAATTCAAGGTTGACTTTCACCACGTATTAATATGGGCATGGAAGGACCATGAGAAAAAGTGGCACAACTTTCCCTACTTGGCAACAGATGATGTGATCGACGCGATCCTTGACCACTGGCTAGCAGAGTGGTGCACTACCTCGGACTTGGCTATGGGATCGACCAAGTCTGCTGCACAATGCAAGAAGGAAGAGGCCAAGCTGAAGATGGAAGACTGACCATGAAAAGGAGAAAGGAGGCTGATGATAAGGCTAAGGCATAGCACACTATCATGCAGCAGTCGAGTGGGCAGGCTGGAGAAAGGGAGCGCAACTTTTAGAGAGGTCAGAAGTCACATTCACCAAAAACAAAGGAAGAAGAGGATGAGTAGACGAAGAAGGGAAGAGAACACCCGGAGATGACTCTATTCCGTATCAAGAGCACCAAAGGACTAGAAAAGGTAGGGTTGTGGAAAAAGTCCAAGGCTAGCAAGACATCTCTAGATCCGGTCACCCTAACAGATGTGGATCTGAATGATATAGGGGATGCAGTGCGGGATGCCACCGCGAAACTGCTGCAACAGCTCGAGTAGTACCAGTAGCAGGTGTTGGAGGCTATTCAAATGGGTCAGAGTGAGCTACAAGTCCATGCATCAGAGATTCAAACTAGCATGATGTCTACCAGTTTGGCCCTTGGCACCTCAGAAGCTGCAAGGAGGCTACGCACAAGGGACCCCCAAGCCATAGTGTTGCCCTCAAGGGAGTGGGACTTAACTTGGCAATGCTTCCTAGTGAGGTGCTTCGCCTTGTACAGGATGGTGTGATTGTGGAAATTTGGCCCTATGAACAATGCACTTTATAGGTGATCAGTGAACAAAAGGTCAACATTGCTTAGATGATTATGGAGAGATACTTCATTTTTAACCTTGTGATAGACTTGATCGATAAAAATAAGCGCATAATCAAGGTTGTGGATGAGGCATGCATAACTTTCTTAGAGCTTCCCATTGCTGAGGCTGAGCCAGTAGATGTGCAGGTTCTGAAACTCGCTATGGGAGTGTGCGACGCACAAATAGAGTTGGAAAAGATTCAATTGGAGCTGAACCTTGAAATTATAGAATTACAATTAAAGGCCTAGCCTTTGACTCCAACGGAAGCCAGGGAGCAGCACGCAGACGCAATAACAGCTGTAGTGAGCGAAGTGACGAACTGCACGATGCTTTTTGAGTAGTCACTCGAGTTACTCACCAGCCTGCAAGAAGACCCCAATGTGCAGAGGCTGGAGATAGAAGTGCAGGAACTACAACAATGCTACAATGAGGTTAAAGTGACAACACACATTGTTGCCATCATGCAGAGACTCGCGAAGCTCCAAGAGGCCAAGGCATTGAAAGAACTGGTCGATACAACTCAACACAAGGAGGGAGTGCTGAAGGCTTGATTAAAGCCTTGGTTGGATGATGCCTACTTGATCATGGCCTCCATTGAAGGCAAGCTGGCTAGTCTGTAGTAGACTTAGTAGAAGCTCCACGATGCTAGCACAAGCCCATTGAACAAGTAGTTGGTGGCCGCGCAGTGCGCCGCCCGAGGTAGCAGTTGTCCAAGCTAAGTTGGGATAACTTCGCGATAAGATCTCTGCAACAGTCGAGTGACTCAAGGGCGAGTCACTATGTTTGTGTTGGGGGCCTATTGGAAACGGGTCCCTTGGGGTCAATTTTGGGGTTAAAAACCCAAGTTTTGGGGCAGAAGGCCCAAAGTTTGTATAAAGAAATGTAAAGTGTCCACATTTTGTGGTTGTGGAGCGCGAAGATGAAAAAAATCATTAAGGGTTGTCCACCCTTTTTTGGTAAAGAGTCATGTCGACTATAAAAAGAAGCTAAGTAATTTCTAAAGAAAGTAGCAGAAAAAGAAATAGATTTCTAAGTGCTTTGGGTCATAGGAGAGCTAAGAGCGAAAGTCTTAACGTCGGTAGAGGCTCTGCAACTGAGTGAGTAGAGGCCTAGGGTAGAAGTCCGTAGCTGAGTGGGCAGACCCCTGCAACTATTTGCGTAGGGCAGATAGAGTCTGTACTAGGAAGTTGAATCATCAATAAAGAGAAGTATTCTGAAATTGCTATGTATTTTGTCTCTAATTGTTGCATCAGATTATGCTATGTTAAGTTTCAAATTTACATTATAATGCTAATTTAATGCATGAATGTATCTATTTATATCTGTTATTTGAACACAAGTAAGAATATATGTTTAGGTGAAAGATAACCTTAATTGCATGGTAAAATTGGCAAACCCTTAAGGTAATTCGGGAACTTATAAATGTATGTAGTTACAGAGGCACGTAAGTGCCTACATCGCTAGTCAGGGCTGCATGAAGGTCAGTCGTATACCTTCACGAAGGTTCTAAAGGTCGAAGAAGAAGGAACATCGATAAGCCCTAAGGGCTTATTGATCTACATGAAGACAACACTTAGGGTATAAGATCGACATCACGACCATCTTAGGGTGTGGAAACTTGGTTCCTGCATCTCCCCATTCTGCTTTGGGTGAGACTTCAGTTCGCACTCCATGGGTTAATTCTGAAAGGGCCAGTAGTGTAGGGATTTTCTTGGTTGCTTAACGCCCAACATAGGTCAATGTCCATCAAGCCAAGAAATGGTTTTGTTGCTGGGACCGGGATCTCGATAACGAGATGTGTGATGTCATATCATTGGAATCAAACTAAGAAATATTTATAAAACTACTTGGGCAGAAAGATCCATGAATTCGCGATGCAAGAGAAAAAGAATCCATGATTGACGAAAGAAAAATTGTTGGACAAATATTTGTACACAGAAATACATGAAATCTTCTTTTTTTCCTTCCCAGGAAGGTGGAGGCTTGACAATCTGATTGTTTGGAAACCGGAGTTAGTACGGAGATTGGAAGCCTCTAAATACAAGATCGCATGCATTATCAATCATTGGCTCGACCGCATCATAGGAGGATTTGTGATAGAGTTCATGGTCGATACTTTTGTCAGTTACAACGAAGTAGAGTGCCGTTACTTTAAAGAACTATGAGGTAAGTATTTGAAGTCACTAAATACTTGGATTAAGATGTTGTTTTGTGAAAATTAGGTTATGCGGTTACCTTGATGTTTGGAGCTATATGAAGTGGAAAGTATTTCAGGGATGAAGGAAGAAAAGGTCCTAAGTACAGCCCATTGATCAAGCCTCCTTTGAGTGACGACAAAGGAGCCGTGCAGTCTTCTCCACTGAGTGTTGTTTAACTGATAAGACAAGGGTTCTAGCAAATATCTACACCACCTCCATCCTCATCCCATCCATCCACACTGCCTCCATTCTCACCCCCACCACTCACCCCATCGCCCACACCAACCCCACCTCCACCACTGTTCAACATGGTGAACTCCATAAATCTACCTGTATTCAAGGGCATAGGAAATGAAGATCCATACTAGTTTTGGTTCGTCCTAAAGCCTATATGGGAAGCTTGGGGTATCACGATTGACCAAATGAAGAAATACACATTGGTTAGTGCTTTGCAAGACCACGCACTAATGTGGTACATTAACTATAGTATTGATAACCCAACATCCGTGTTGGTAGATATCTAGGCTACGCTGTATAGAGAATTCAGTAGAGCTAAGTCTCAAGCGAAATCAACTGTGGGATTCAAGGAGTTCATGATGAAGCCTAGAGAGATTCCCTAAGATTTGGATCAAATATTGAAGTGTACGATCTATGAATCCAACATGAACCTAACCAATGGGTAGGATCGCAAATGGTTTTTGGCCTCGCTCTTGCCCCACCTAAGGGTTGTGCTACCACAACAAAAGATCAAGACCCAGGCATAAGCTCCGGAAATCGCGAGGAGACTGCATGAGACATCAATGCTGGATGCTAATCTAGGGGTTCAACATATTCATTCACAGTTGCAAAAAATTTGCCTTGAAATTCAAAGTCTGAAGAAGGACAAAGCAGCTTGGTTAGAGGAGCACGAAGAAGTTTGGTGTCTAAAATGCAAAGGTTAGGGCCATGACAAGGATCACTATCTAGTATTTGTGAACTATGTTGAAGCAGGGGGACCAATGCCTCTATGAACAAAGGCTACAATAGGGCCAAGTGTAGGGCCTGCGCTATGGTGCGCTATATGCCAGTTGACTCAAAAGCATGCAACCGAAAATTGCCATTTGTAGTAGAAATTCGTACAGACACCACAACAAATCTTCTGCAATTTTTGTCAATTAGTAGGTCATGATGAGTGCAATTGTTGTAGTTATGAATTAATGACCGACAAGGCACCTACATACAGTGTTTAGGCTGAAAAACGGCCTCCGAACCAAGGAGTTAGGGGAACGCGAGGTGAGTATCACGGGCATGGCTATGGACGAGGTGGAGGGGGCCTGGTAGAGGCCGAGGGTAGCTTATCTTTTATAATTTTGTAGGACCAGGACACTACCCAAGGAACTGTCTGAACCTGACATGTCTGTAATGCTGCTACTATTCTCAGTTTGACCATGTGACTAATGATTGCCTTATATTGTTGGCTAAGATTCACGAAAGGGGGCGAAACCTCTGTAGCTGACACAGAACCTCCAGATGATGAGGGATGAGCCTCGCGAGGAAGACCCTAAGGTAAACATTATGTTAGAAATAGAACCACGACTAGGTTTTATTTGGAGCACGCAAAAGAAACATTTATGGAAGCAAAGAAAAGCTTTGCTCAGGTCTCTACCTTAGGAAGTTAGGAGAAACCAGTTGAAGAAATGGACCCATCCATGATTGCCACGTTCTTAGAGACCTGCATAAAACTGCTCCGCAATAGTAAGGCTATGAAGGGCCTGCATGAACGGTTCAATCAGTGCGCTGGAAAGGATGGCGTCATTGGTAAACCACGCATAGTCATAAATCTTGGAAATCATAAGGCAAGGACTAGGCATGAGATGAGATTCACCGCACAGATAGGGGAATACGAAATGGACCAAGCTATCTTGGATCTAGGGTCTGATGAAATGTTTTGCCAAAGCAACATGGGAAAGAATGGGGAGACCTGTGCTTCAGTGGTCTCTGATCCAGTTAAGGATGGTGAATCAGCTTAAAATTATCCCGATGGGGAGGCTGCAATGGGTGACAGTTGACATAAAAGGTGCGAGCGAACTGGTGGATTTTGAGGTAATAGAGATTGTGGATGATAACAATCCCTACCCTGTGCTCCTTGGAATCGATTGGGCCAGTGACATGAATGGGGTAATCAACTTGAAGAAGTGAAAGATGATATTTGAAAAGAATTCTATTTGGTGGTACTGTTGGATTCTGCAAAAGGACCATGCAATACAGAACCAGTCCATGATTATGAAAGTGATGACAATTTGGCCCAGATTTACAGGATAACGATGCGAGACTAGGATTGGGTAAATTCGACAGTAGACGAGCGTATCGCATGGGACTGCGAGAGCTCCTGTTGGCTTGTTAGGGCCTGACCCAGGTTCAAATTTAATTAGCTAAACAAATCCCTGTACTACTGGCCCTTTCAGCAACAGTCCGAGGAGCGTGGACTGAGGTCTCACCCGAAGTAGTATGGGGGAGGTGTTAGAACTAGGTTTTCGCACACTTAAGATGTCCGAGGGGTTAATTTGGTCCAACTGTTAGTCCCTTGACATAGATTACTTCGCGCACTTCCATGTTCCTCGTGTCCTGATATACTCACCCTCACATAACCCTAACCTGTGGCTGTGGGGCTTCCGCACTATTGGAGAAGCACTCTACACTATTTCACTATGTCCCACTTGAGATCTGACTTATCTTCTTACACCGGTTAATTACCTTCACATAAATGAATGCCTTATGTTATATTTATTTATACAACACATTCCTATGAGTTCGCACAACAAATAAATAGTAAACTTGCAATTCCTATCCAATAATACATAAAATAGGAAAAAATACACATAAATATGATAAAAATTCTCTTTATTGATGCTTCCAACGGTTACAGACCTGACCTGCT
Organism: Pinus taeda; assembly: GCA_000404065.3. NCBI lineage: Eukaryota > Viridiplantae > Streptophyta > Pinopsida > Pinales > Pinaceae > Pinus > Pinus taeda. The sequence continues at coordinate 42,038 of APFE031026320.1, forward strand.
CTACACACTTAGCTACAGGGGTTCGTACACTTCGCTGTAGACTACTAGGCCTCTGCGCACACAGCTATAGAGCCTTCTCCTACTCTACGACCCAAAAACACACTTTACACTTCGACTCAATTACTTTCTTAGACTCATCATGTTTCTACCCTCCTTTTTCTTCCCTTATACACTTAGAGCCTCGCTCTATTTATATAATCTCATGGTCCGTGGACCATGGCTAGATCTTTCAAATCGAAATTACATTACAAAAACAAGGGTGGACAACCCTGTGACTCTATTATAACTTTGTGCTCCGCGCCCACAAATCACGGAGTCTTTACAATGGACTTGGTCAAAACTTGGGCTTTAAGCCCCAAAACATGCCTTGGAGGGATTCCATGCCCAATAAGCCCCTAACACAATGATTATGACTCACACTCGAGTCACTCTGTCAGTGCAGAGATCTTCATGCGGAATCCCTCCAACTCTACTCGAATAGATACAAGGTCGGAAATGCATTGAGCAATTTCTTGTTGAATCTCCATACATGTTTGGAGACCGTGGTGTCAGAACTACTTCCCTGGATCTATCCCTTCATCTTCCACATTTTTTTATAGTCCCGTGCCTTCTCCTGGCTACTTGGAGTGTGAATACTATGCTTTTGTTAGTTAGTCAGATAGCCAAACCACCCGTGTAGGGCTTCAGCCAACTTCCATTCACCTTGCCTGGGAAAGGTTCGCCATTTAGCTCTACTGGTTGCACTGTGCCTTCGTCTGTGACCTCCTTAACAACGTATGGTCCCACCCAATGAATTCTAAACTTTACTGGGAATTTATCCAACTTACTGTCATACAGTAATAGTAAATCATTTACCTTGAAGGTGCGCAACTTAATATGGCGATCATGGCAGGACCTTTTGTGTTGTTTTTGTACCTGTTGATGGAAGCCAGCCAGGAACTGTTCCTCTTCTAGTTCTTCCAACTACATAAGCCTCTCTAAACCAGTGCTGCTATGTATGGACTAGGCATTTTATACTCTATGGGGATTATGGCATTCGATCAATACTCCAGCCTTGGAGGTGCTTGCACCGTTAGTTTCTTGCACATGGTCTTATAAGCCCATAGAGCAGCTGGTAAGTGCAGGTCCTAATCAGTTTGCTGTAGATTGTGTACTTTTTCAGCGCTTCACATACTTCGTTAAAGGCTTCTACATGGATAACCTTCTGCGCACTTGATATTTCCATACTCCGTGCTTCCAACTAGAGGAGTTGTTCACACAATTTCCTTGCCCGCACCTGCTTACTGATTATGTCCCCTAACGTGAAGGTTGTGCACATCCACGCAGGTTTCGTACCATTTTCCTGTATCCATCTAGACAGGTGGGCATGCAGAATGTTTCGTCTGAAAATCTTGTCTGTTAATCATATCTAAGGCTTCCCAAACCATACACACATCATTCTCATGCATTTGCGCCAATGCTCAAATCTTCCCTAGTGTGTACCCCACCACCTCGCGGGTGTAGCGTGCAGTAACCATTTCAAAGGTTCGAAACGTTGTTGTTTCGGCACATCCCTTTTGAATCTATTCAGTAAGTCATCTACCTCACTTAACCCATCATACATAGGTAGATCCCTTACCTCCATTGTTAAGAAGCACAGTGATCTAGTCATCATGTTACAGTTTGGCATGGTTACCTCATCTAACTGGTTTTTCCATCGTTCTATCTCCTTGTCAGAATCTGAGGTGCAGGAGTTTTCGTGCTCCCATGAGATTCGTCCATCCACAATTGGATTTACCCAGTCTTTCTCTCGCACGGTTATCTTGTAGATGTAATCAAAGTTGTCATCACTTTCATAGTCACGCACTGGCTCTGTGTCCAAAGGTAAAACTACACGCATAGACTTTTCCTCAAAAATCATCTTGCACTTCTTCATATTTATCACCCCATTCATGTCAGTGGCCCAATATATTCCTAATAACAGAGGAAGTCGTCTACCTCACTTAACCCATCATATGTAGGTAGATCCCTTACCTCCATTGTTAAGAAGTGCAGTGATCTAGTCATCATGTTACAGTTTAGTATGGTTACCTCATGTAACTGGTTTTTCCATTGTTCTATCTCCTTGTCGGAATCTGAGGTGCAGGATTTTTCGTGCTCCCATGAGATTCTTCCATCCACAATTGGATTTACCCAGTCTCGCTCTCGCATGGTTATCTTGTAGATGTAGTCTAAGTTGTCATCGCTTTCATAGTCATGCACTGGCTCTGTGCCCAAAGGTACAACTACGCACAGAGACTTTTCCTCAAAAATCATCTTGCACTTCTTCAGATTTATCACCCCATTCATGTCAGTGGCCCAATATATTCCTAATGACAGAGGGTAGGGATTGTTGTTATCAAAAATCTCTATCACTTCGAAATCTACTAGCGCGTTTTCTCCTTCGATATCCACTGTGATCCCTTGTAATCTTCCCATAGGTAGGATTTTCTGTTGGTTTTCCATTCGCAGTTAGATAGGAGACCATTGGAGCGTAGGCCTCCGCATGTGCTCCCATGTCTGCTTTGGCAGAACGTTCACATCTAATCCCAGGTCCAGAATCACTTGTTCCATCTCGTATTCTCCAATATGTTCTACCAATATCATATCCCTTCCTATCCTCGTCATGTGCTTTCCAATCTTCCGAACTACATGTGGATATCCTAGCATGGCCCCAGTGCATCTATTTATGAGTTCCTACAGTCCCTTTACCATCTTGCTATCATGAAATAGCTTCCTGCATGTTTCCAGGAATGTCGTGAGCATCGATGGGTCCATTTCCAACTCCGATCTATCTTTTCTTCCTGAAGTGGAGGCATCAGTGATGCTCTTCCTCGCTTCCATGAAGGTTTCATTAACGTACTCCAAATCAAACTTTGGTTCTTTTGTCGGAGCCTTGTGAACCCAAGTACTATCTTCAGGCTTCTTTCCTTTATCATCCCCTGTTGTAATTCCACTTTAGATCACAATATTCACATTAGGGTCTTCCTTGCGCGGCTCAGATCTCATCATTTGCAGGTTCTGAGTCGAGGGAGGTTGGGGCTCTCCTTTATCATGCAGACGCACTATTAGTGTGGGAAAATCCTCCATCTCATGATCAAACAATGTACAATACATGAATGATGGATGTGTCAGATTTTTACAATCGTAGGCATAATGTCTTGGTCCTCTGCAGTTGTAACATATCAATTGTTCGTGACCTCTTTCAGGTCCTCCTCCACCTTGGCCTTGTCTGTGCCCCTGGAATCTAGTTCGCGCCATCCCTTCTTTCTGGTCAAGGGGGCGCATCTTGGCCTGAATTCTATAGGTGGGAGTCCTATCCATCATCAGTTCATAACTCCTATAGGTTCACTCATCATGTCCCACTGATCTACAGAAATTACAGAACAACTCTTGTGAATTCTACGTATACTTCTACAACATATGGTAGTTGTCTAGAGCATGTTTTCCCCCTATTTGTCAAATCATGCACCATAATATAGGCGTCGCGCTAGGTCTTGCTTGTGCCTCTAGCCTCAACAACATTGGTCCTCCTCCAGTGAGGTAATTTGTGAACACCAGGTAGTGGTTCTTGTCATGTCCTTAACCCTTGCACTTTACGCACCATACCTTGTTGTGCACCTCTCGATGAGTTGTCCTATCTTGTTTCAGACTTTGCATCTTAAGGCACAAGTTTTTCAACTACGTGTGGATCTACTGAACTCCCAGGTTAGGATCTTGTATCGGGGTTTGATGCAGTCTTATCACGATCTCCAAGGCCTCAAACTGAGTCGTTAGCCTCTATTATGACAACGCGTTCCTTAGATGCAGAGTTAATGATGCTACAAACCATTCGTGGCGGTGTCCATCCATCAATGTCATGTTAGCTTCGCAAATTGTGCACTTTAGTCTCTGATCAAAATCCCAAGCAGTCTCGCCTGGTAGCATTGTGCTTTCCTTGAACCCAATGATTGATTGTGCCTTTCACTTTGGCCTACTAAATTCTTTGTTTAGCATAGTTTGGATATTCGTGATCCTCGCATTGGGATTTTCATTGGAATGCTTAATGTATTAGGTCAGCACCCGATCCTGTAGAGCACTGACCAATGTTGCTTTGTTTATATTATCATTTGTAACTCCATGTGCTTCCCATACAGATTTTCTCACAAACTAAAACTAGTATGGATCTTCATTTCCTACTCCCTTAAACACTGGAAAATTTATCACACTTTCCATATTGACTCGTGGTGGTGGCAAAGGTGGTAGGGGCGAAGATGGGGGTGAAGACGGTGTAACTGGTGCTGATGTGGGTGGGGGTGGTATGTGTGGAATCCTCTGATTTATCAAATTGATGACACTTCTTGGTGAGATCTTCACGAGCTCTTCCCCATCCCCTCATGGAGGTGAAATAAATGGGATAGTTTCTAATTCTACACTACCTTCGTTTCTATAGATTCTCCCACTTCACGTAGCCATAAACATCAATTTATTCACATAACCTAATTTTCACACAGTAGCATTTTAATCGAAGTGTTCAAAGACTTAACATACTTACCTCGCGGTCCTTTGAGGAAGCGTCACTCTACCTCACTATAGCTGACTGAAGTATCTACCACGAACTTAGTGATTAATCCTCGTATAATTTGATCAAGCTAGTGATCAATAGTGTGCATGATCTTATCCTCCGATGTGAAGAAAATTTCATGGATCTCTGTGTGAAAGTAGCAGTCTAACCACTCTTCTTTTAATAGTCGCAGATTCATGTTTTCCTACATCATGAACTCGTGAATCTTTCTATCCAACCAATCTTCAATTCCTTTCCTAGTTGGATTCTAGCGATATGACATCAGACATCTCTATGCAGATCTGGGTCCTGACAACAGAACCATTTGTTGGATTTTTGGGGCCTGACCCAAGTTTAGAGTTAATTAGCCAAACAAATCCCTGTACTATTGGCCCTTTTGGCAACAATCCACGGAGCATGGACTAAGGCCTCACCGGAAGTAGTATGGGGGGGTGATGTAACTAGGTTTCCATACCCTTGAGATGTCTGAGGGGTTAATTTGGTCCAACTGTTAGTCCCTTCACGTAGGTTACTTCACACACTTCCCTGTTGCTCGCTCCATGATATACTCGCCTTCAAGCAGCCCTAACCAGGGGCTGTGGGGCTTTCGTCCTGTTGGAGCAGCACTTTGCACTATTTCCCTAAGTCCCACTAGAGATCTTACTTATCTTATTACACCAGTTAATTACCTTTGCATAAATGGATTCCTTATGTTATGTTTATTTATACAACACATTCCTATGATTTCACGCAGCAAATAAACAGTAAACTTGCAATTCCTACCCAATAATACATAAAATATCATCAAACTTCTCTTTATTGATGCTTCCAATGGTTACAGACTTGACCTGCCCTGCGTTGGAATATAATTCGAACATATACATTTATTTTTTAGCCTAAGTATCCTTTACTTAGCCACATGCACTAAAAATCATGTTCACACTTGCTTCTTGGTAAACTAGCTCGGTGGATCAACTTTCCCTTGTTTTTTGCCTTTAAAGGCTTAATATTATGGAATATTGGTCCAACCACTTTTCTAAAACATTTAGACATCTAAGTGCATGTTCACACCTAACCACACCTCATCCACTTGAGTTATTTGAGGATTGGTGCCCCACATGAATCTTTCGCCTCAAATCAAGGGATTTGGTCCCTCAGACCATTTTAGCATGTTTTACAGCTACCTTCCTTGGGAAATGAACCCCTCCTCATTATTTCCTCATGGATGATAGTTGGCATAGGTTGTATTGAGTCATTGTTTCTATTTTAGGCCTCCCTTTAGCTTTTCTTAGCCTTTTATAATTTTTTACTGGTTTTTTCATAGTTTTCTAGATTCGGCAATTTGTATATAACCACCTTCCTTTGGGATTAGAGGTTTGGTTGCTTATGTATTACTATTTTTCATTAATTTAATACATTGATTTTATGGAGAAAATTCTTTCTCTCCTCTCTTGAATATCAACAAATTACTTGTGTTTAATTTAACTGGAATTCTAGATCTATCAGAGTTTCTGCAGGAATTCTACATGGTATCAAAGTTAGTTCGAATCTAGTGGATTGTACACAGTTTCATTTGTAGGTATAGATCATTAGGAGGTGTAGAAATAATTAATGGATCATATCTCTCATCTCACAAAACTTGTTTTAAATCCTTTCAATGACTTCGAATGGAAGACAGAGATTACTCTGCTCCTCTAAAGCAAAGGGCTTTACAGGGTAACAATGGGAACAGAGACTGAAATGACTTCTGCAGTGGAGAAGATCAAGTATTTCAATAAATTAGATGAATCAATTGGGCTGATATGCCTATCAATTTCTAGAGAAGTCCTCTTTCATGTCAGCGGAGCCAATACTCCCAACATTGTCTGGACCATATTGGAAGGACTATTCGGCAACCAGGATGAAATGAGAGTGCATCAATCGGAGAATGAACTCATATCCCTCAGTCCAACTCATTTCAGCAACCTTCAAGAATACTTCACCAATTTTAAATCCCTCGTCATTGAACTTGACGCATGTGGAGTCAAGAAAGAGGAAGATCAACTTATCCTTTCGATTCTCTCGAAATTAGGTCCTGAATATTCCGTATTTGTATCGTCTTTTCAAGCATCTAAATTGACTCAAGAAAAATGGAAAATGCCTCCATTTCTTTATTGTAGCATTGACGCAAGAGAAATCTAAGTTAGTCCAAATGGGTTCCATCAATAATTCAAAGAACTAAGCACTTGCAGCTACTGATGCTCTAAAGAGTAGTGGAAGGGACAAGAAAAAATGGAAGGGTAAATTTAATGAGTCGAAGAAGGAGAGACCTGTACAATCTTCAGAGAACTCTTCTTTACCTAAGGGTAAGAAGAAGAAGGAAATAACACTTTGTAGCTACTATTCCAAAGGTTTTCATTCCGAAGAAAATTGCATGAGGAAAACAATCAATGAGATGGATAAGCAACTGCAGCAACATAATCTCACTGTGCCCGAGAATGCAAAGAAGAAGGATGATAACAGAATAGGATATGGGAGAGGGAGAGCACCTGACGGTCATGCTTTAATGGCTATCAAATCCACTCCATCAGCTTGGATCCTTGATTTAGGTGCATCGAACCAGATGGCTGCATCAAAAGATGAATTTTCCTCCATCAAAGAAAGCACTAGATCCCCAATTTACTTGGGAGATGCCAAACCCGCAAAGGACCGTGGAGAAGGAATTGTAGAACTTGAAGGAGAAAGCTTCAAAAATGTGCTTTATGTTCCCTTGCTATCCACAAAACTTCTCTTTATTTATCATATCACTCGTTTCGGCTCTGGAAGGAAGGCGGAGTTCGCTCTATACTCTCTAGTGATTACTGGCATTTCCATGGGCTCACAGCTTGCACATGGATTTGCAGATCACGGTTCTCATTTGTATTTCCTCTCCCACTTTGTTCCTAGATATATTAGCACTGTATTTATATCACAATTTAATGATATCAACAAGTTATGGCATGAAATATTTGTCCATCTAAACTATAAGTACTTGCATCAACTCAACAAGGAAAACATGGTATAATGATTTCCCGCTATTAAATTCACAAGCGGTGTATGTCAAGGATGCATTCTTGGCAAGCATCTGGAGAAAAAGTTTGACAAAGGGAAGGCACAGATAGCTTCTTCACCTCTTGGGATGATTCATAGTGACATCACAGGCCCATTCTCATAGCCTTCAATCAATAAGGCTCGATATGTACTCACCTTCATAGATGATTTCTCTCGCTTTACTTGGGTATTTTTTCTAAAATTAAAATCGAAAGTATTTGAATGCCTTATAAAATTTAAGCACTTGCTAAGAATGAGTCTAGGTGTCAGATTAAGATACTCTGCATTGATAATGGGGGGGGAGTATGTCAAAAAAGATGTGCAACAACTTTGTGTTGATGCAGGTATACAACTACAACACTCAGTGCCATATACACCGCAGGAGAATGGTGCCGCAGAGAGGAAAAACCGGTCGTTAAAAGAGATGGCCAATTATATGGTACAGTCCAAATAAGTATCTCCTAAGGTATGGACTGAAGATATTAATTGTGTAGCATACATTCAGAATCACATTCCTGAAAAATTACTTAAGGGCACCACTCCATTTGAATGTTGGACCGGTAGGAAACAGAAAATGTCGCACTTTCATATTTTTGGTTCACAAGCATGGGCTAACATTCCAGTAGATAAGAGGAATTATTTTGAGCCTCAAAGTGTTGAATGTATCTTTATTGGATATCCTAAAAGTGTCAAAGCATATATATTTCTGGAATCTCACACTAAAAAGTTCATTGTAGCTCGAATTGTGAAGTTTGAAGAAGAATCACTGCATGATTTTTCAGTAGACCTTGCAGAGAAACTGCTTGTTGCCATTGATGAGGAGGAATCCTAAACGTCTTCGACCACTTCAAATCAACCATTAGAGAAGCCTCTTGGGTTTGATTTAGAAGATGAGGAGCAGTTCATGGCTACTCCAACTCAGCTGCCAACTTGGGCAGAGAAAACCCTGCTAGAACTAGTTGGTGATCTTGTGGATGTGAGAAGCACTAGATCACAGTTTTCTGGGGCTCCTCAAGCCCTGGCTACTGCCGAACCATTTCTTCCCATACATTGCTATATGACATTTGGTTCAGATCCACAGTCACATTCTGAGGTTGTTGGAAGCCTGCTTTGGGAGGCTACCATGGATGAAGAGTACTCTTCTCTTATGGAAAACAACACATGGGACTTGGTTCCACTTCCGAAAGGAATAAAGCTTGTTTGACGCCGATGGATCTATCAAAAAAAGATTGCTACAGATGGTGATATTAGCAAGTACAAAGGTTGACTTGTTGCAAAAGGAAACTCATCGGTACATGGCATAGAGTACACAGAGACATTTGCACCTGTTGCAAAAATGGACTCCATTGGACTAGTTTTAGCCATTGCTGCTTATCGCAAATGGAAAGTTCATCACATGGATGTGAAGAGTTCATTTCTTAATGGAGATATCAAGGAGGATATATATATATGGAGCATCCATAGGGATACATTCAAAACTCTTCCCTCGTTTGCAAATTAAAGAAATCTTTGTATAGCCTAAAACAAGCTCCCAAAGACTGGTATGCAAAGGTGGATTCTTTCCCGCTTTCCATTGGATTCATTCGATGCAAATCTGATCCAAATGTTTATTTGTTACATCATGATGATTCCCTTTTGCTAATAGTACTTTATTTATATAATTTACTAATGACAAGGAACCTTACCTTAGCTATTGATTCGGAAAAATCATCATTGCACGATCGATTTTCCATGACAGGTTTGGGATTGTTGCACTATTTTCTTGGTCTTGAAGTTTCTCAGTCTAATTCAAGGATCAAGATGGCATAATATAAGTATGCATCAGATCTACTTGTCCTCTTTCAGATGACAGAATGCAAGCCAAAAAAATCTCCCTTTCTTTCGAGTATTAGATTTGAGGATGTGGGTACTACACCTTTGGTGGACAATACACTTTATTGATAGTTGATTGGGAGTTTGTTGTATCTTACCCACCCCTTGAGCTGGTTTAGGGGACTTACCGATCCAAGTCATGATAGGAAAAGAAAAACATATACCAATTTATTAAGCGATGGGTGAATTCACATACCGAATAGTAGTAAGCGGAAAAGGACTAATGAATTAGCATCCCTCTTGATCCTTGCTTTCATCAAACCATGCCTCACTTGAGCGTCAAAAAGAAGAGAAGAGTAAAATTCTCTTCCATTGAGATGCACTTCGATCAGACGATGCGTAAGCAGGCTCGACTGATAAGGATCAAGGGCTGGTAGGGCTCTATTGGCTTACTGGTAATGACCTTTAATGGGGTAGTGGAGATGAATCCATCGATGGAAATGGGCGTCGATTAGTTCCCATTGGATATATTACCCTTCCTGAGGGATGAGTCTCCTCTATCCTCCTCCTTCCTTTCGCTAAAAGAGTTAGAGCTGCCCAGACCTGATATATCTTTTGTAGTAGGAGTTTGTTCCAGATATATGCAAGAGCCCCATGAGCTTCACTGGAAACCTGTAAAGATAATCCTTAGATATGTGAAAGGTACTTCCAGTTTTGGTATCTTTTATGCTACAAATTTCCCACTTTCACTGATTAGGTACAGAGATTTTGATTGGGCTGGGGATGGCATAGACCGCAAGTCCACCTATGGTTATGTTTTCAACTTTGGTTTAGGGCCTTTTTTCTGGTATAGAAATAATCAATCCATGATTTCTTTATCTACATCCAAGGCAGAGTTTAGAGGTGCAGTGAATGCAAGTACACAGACTGTTTGGTTGCAGGGGCTTCTCTCCAAGTTTGGTATTCAATATCCAATTCTGACTGTCATATTTTGTGACAATTAGGGGTCCATTTACATATCGATTGATCTAGTTCAGAGGCAGAGGACCAAGCACATCGAGATTCACATGCATTACCTCTACAAGCTTATTCGTGACCGAGTCATATCACTACAGTACTACCCCACTAAGCAGCCGGTTGAAAACATCTTCACCAAGTCTTTCACTTAAAATAAATTATCACAACTAAGAGCTATGCTTGGAGTGGTGGAGACATCTGAGTTGGCCCTTCTGGCCACTTAGCCCTTTTTTCCTCTTTTGGGGGGGGGGGAGCTTTTCCCGCGAGGTTTTCCCTCTTTCTTTATTTTATGAGGATCTTTTATTTATTGTACCTGAGTACCTAACGTGGCATCTTGGTCGGGACTCAGTTTAGATAAGTGAGTTAGGATGAATGGGGGTGTTGGAATATAATCCTAACATCTATATTTATTTTTTAGTGTAAGTATCCTTGACTTAGCCACATGCACTAAAAATCATGTTCACACTTGGTTTTTGGTAAACTAGCTTGGTGGACAAACTTTCCCTTGTTTTTTGGCTTTAAAGCCTTAATATTATGGAAATATTGGTCCAACCACTTTCCTAAACCATTTAGAAATATAATTTCATGTTCACACCTAACCACACCTCATCCACTTGAGTTATTTGGGGATTGGTGCCCCACATGGAAATTCCCCCTTAAAGCAAGGGATTTGGTCCCTCGAAACATTTTAGCATGTTTTAAAGTTGCCTTCCTTGGGAAATGTGCCCCTCCTCATGCTTTCCTCGTGGCTTATAGTTTGCATAGGTTTTCTTGAGTCATTGTTGCTATTTTTGGCCTCCCTTTAGCTTTTCTTAGCCTTTTCTAGTTTTTTACTAGTTTTTTCCTTGTTTTCTAGATTCAATAATTTGTATATAACCACCTTCCTTTGGGATTAGAGGTTTGGTTGATCATTTATTACTATTGTTCATTAATTTAATACATTGATTTTATGGAGAAAATTCTTTCTCTCGTCTCTTGAATATCAGAAAATTACATGTGTTTAATTTAACTAGAATTCTAGATCTATCAAAGTTTATGTAAGAATTCTACACCCTGTGCACTCAACTGCAGGGGCCCACACACTCAGCTGTGGACTACTAGGCCTATATGCACACATCTACAGAGTCTTCTCTACTCTACAACCCAAATACACACTTTACACTTTGACTTAATTACTTTCTTAGACTCATCATGTTTTTACTCTGCTTTTTCTTCCCTTCTACACTTAGAGCCTCTCTCTATTTATACAATCTATTTCAAACTGACATTACATTACAAAAAAATTAGCATACAACCCTATGACTCTATTATGACTTCATGCTTTGCACCCACAAATCGAGGAGTCTTTACAATGGACTTCGTCAAAATGTGGGCTTTAAGCCCCAAAACATGCCTTAGGGGGATTCCATGCCCAACAACTCCTGCACATCAGATTCGGACGAAGAATTTGATCACTGGGAGAACCAACTGCATGAAGTATCTATGCTACATTGTAATATGATGACCAAGTGATTACGCTGCATGTCATCAGAAGTACAAAATCTACCTCACTATGATGTGCTAACTGATGTTGATTGCTTTTTGGATGCATTTGAGAGAGAAGTGCCAGAGCAGCATTGCTTCCAGGCCTTGGAATGGGTACTGTGCGCTACACCTAAAAGATGGAGGGGTACACACAAGCATAATTTCAGTGATTGGCACGACTATAAGAGGATGATGAGAATACATTTTGGGTAGCCGAAAGTGTGGATGACAAACAAGTATGATGGAAGGGATGATCCGCGTGATCACTTGGCCAAATGGACTAAGGCTTATGGAGTGAGCCCCAACCTGAATGGGTGCATCTATTTTGTCATACCCTAGATGTCATATCAATGAATTGGTACTTGGAAACAGAGCTCTGCCATGGCATTGAATAATGGGACATCTTGCGCCAGGGGTTTATAATGACGTTCAACTTTGAGGATGGGTTTGATTGTATTGACGCAACAGTGCAGGAGGTTAAATCAACAATATTTAGGATACCACAAGATCCTTTGGACCTAATTCAACCTGATTGGACTACCTAACTAAACTACACGCTAGAACGCTATACCATCACCACTCAAGAAGAAGATGAGGATCCTAGAAAGGTTAATATTCTGGAAACCTAGGGTCACCGCGAGGTTGAAGGTCTATAGATAGAGGATCTAGACATAAATGCACCACTTAAAACTAGGTAGGTAAACATTGGCACAGAGGCAGAGCCAAAATTTGCAAAGATTGTGGATTGTTGGGATGATGCGATAATAGACAAGGTCATTAAGCTCCTCCGCAAATATTAGGATGTGTTCCCCACAAAGTTTTCTGATCTAAAGGGAATAATGGGAGACCTGGGTGTCATGAAGATCACCCTGAAGCCAAATGCGAAACATGTAAAACAAAGACCTTATTTCCTTAACACGAAGTATAAAGAAAGGGTAAGCCTGATAGTGGTTCATGAAAGGAAACAGAAAGAAGAAATACGGATATGCATGGAGCTCCAGAAATTGAATGATGTTGTGTGCATGATCCTTTCCTGACCCCATTCACTAACGAGGTCCTGGATATTGTAGGTGGCCAAGAAGCATACTCTTTCACTGATGGGTTCTCTGGGTACCATTAGATCAAAATTGCACCTAAGGATAGAAGCAAGATTAGCTTTGTGATTGAATGGAGATGTTTTTAATACATTGTAATGCCTTTTGTGCTAAAGAATGCACCAACAATCTTTTCGAGTGTAGTAATTACCGCATTCAAAGACTTCATTCATAAATTTTTGGAGGTATACTTTGACAATTGGACAGTGTTTGGATTGGTCAACCACCATGTGGAAAGTCTGCACTTGATGTTAGATACATGTCAGAGATACCATATCGTGCTCAATCTAAATAAGTTTCTGTTTTATGTCCCTTTTGGGATCCTTCTGGGTCATGTGGTTTGAAGACAAGGATTGATGGTAGACCCTACAAAGATCGTGGTGATAATCAACTTGGAGGCATCAAAGAATGTGAAACAATTGTGCGCAACTCTAGGGAATACCAAATACTATAGGAAGTTCATCAAAAGCTATGCCCAGATCACTGCACCTATGGAGAAATTGTTGTAAAAGGATGCTATGTTTTGTTGGAATGATGAATGTCAAAAGAGCTTGGACGTGCTAAAAGAGAAAATGGTCATTGCACCGACCCTAATCTTCTCGAATAGGAAGAAGGAATTTCATGTGCACATGGATGCATCATGTATTACGCTGGGGGCCATGCTAACACAAGCCAGTGAGGGAGAAGTGGATCACCCTATAGCGTTCGCAAGTAGGAAGCTATCTAAAGTAGAGAAAAATTATTCCATGAAAGAGCATAAGGGATTAGCTATGGTGTATGCTCTCCAGAAGTTCAGGCACTATTTGTTGGGCGGACACTTTAAGATGTATACAGATCATTTCATGTTTAAGTACCTGGTCATCAAGCATGTGTTGCGGGGAAAATATGTAGGTGGTTTCCATTTTTCCAAGAGTACAACTTTGAAGTTATTGTGAAGCTAGGACGACTGAACGCGGGACCTTATCATCTATCGCGCATTGAAATGAGAAAGGAACCTATTAATTTGGAGGAAGGGATGCCTGATGCATAGTTCTTTGTGGTACATGTCACGGACAGTCACATTGAAGATATCATCCACTTCCTGAAGACAGGATCGGCTCCGGAAGGTTATACAAGTCAACCGAAGAAGGAACTAGTAGTGTGTGCGTCAAAATTTTCTATCATTGCAAGGCACTTGTACAAAATGGGGTTAGATGAAATATTGCGACGTTATGTGCTTGACTTTGAACAAAGCAACATCCTCACTGAGGCTCATGGAGGATTTGTAGGAGGACATTATGCAAGGAAATCAACAACACAGAAGGTTCTACGTGTTGGGTTGTGGTGGCCAACCCTACATAGGGATTCAAAAGCATATTGTAGGGCATGTGACACATGTCAAAGAATAGGAAGGCCATCATGGAGGGATGAACTACCTCTAATGCCACAGGTGACATTACAAGCATTCAAGAAATGGACGATTAACTTTATGGGTCCAATTCAGCCTCAAGGAAAGAAGACAGGCATGCAGTACATCATCACTGTGACTGAGTACTTGACCAGGTGGGTGGAGGAACAACCTGTGAAGGAATGTACAAGTGCAAAAATAGAAAAGTTTATTTTTGAATATGTGTTGACAAGATTTGGCCATCCAAAGATCTTGATGAGTGATTGCAGTAAACACTTTCTTAACAAAACAATCAATGCATTGACAGAAGAATTTCAGGTGTATCATAAAAAAAGTATGCCTTATCATTCGCAAGCCGATGGGGTGGTAGAAGAATTCAATAAGATACTAGAGAGCGCACTGACGAAGGTCTGCAATTCTCAGATAAATGAATGGGATGTGCATGTACCCACGATGCTATGGGCCTATAGAATGACTTGCAAGAAGCTGACTGAGCAACCGCCTTTCAAACCTGTGTATGGCATAGAAGCTATGATGCTAATGCAATACATTGTACGTAGTTTGCGCATAGCGACACAAATAGGAATGAAGAACCATAGAGCCCTAGAAGAGAGGCTCGCTCAAATAGCAGAGCTT
The DNA here is from genome assembly GCA_000404065.3 of Pinus taeda. Lineage (NCBI taxonomy): Eukaryota > Viridiplantae > Streptophyta > Pinopsida > Pinales > Pinaceae > Pinus > Pinus taeda. The sequence goes on from APFE031026320.1 coordinate 57,138, forward strand.
GAAGAGGATTTCTAGTTGGATTTCATCAACAAGTTCAAAAGGAGCGCGAAAAGACATGACATGATTGACACATCAAACTGCACACCTTTGAGGTAAATGATCTGGTCTTGTTATATGACAGTAAATTTGATAAATTTCCAGGGAAATTTAGGATGCACTGCATAGGGCCACATGTCATCAAGGAGATTACCGATGGTGGAGCAGTTTAGCTGGTTAAATTGAATGGAGAACCCTTCCCTAGGAAGGTGAATGGCAATTGATTGAAGCCATACAACTAGGTGACTATATGAGGGAAGCATAGTCTTAGTGCTCTAGGAAGCTGAAAGGAGGCACGAGACTATAAACTACACTGTCGGGGCTGGAGATATGCACAGGGAGAGAACTGCGTGCAAAGAGGGAATGTCACATAGTCCACAACAACGTGTAGAGAGCTACACTACGAAGGGAGGAACCACACAGAGAGCTGCACTACGATAGGAGGAACCGTGCAACACAGCCAGAAAGTGACCGTTAAAGTCACTGTTCATGATTTGAAGATGAACAAACAACCAAATGGAGTAGGGGGTGGGGCAACATTTAAGTAGGAATTTATGGGAAATATCTTTGAAAATCTACTACCAATCTACCATTAATGAACCAATTTTGGGGGGAACATCAGATTTGAATTCAAAATGGCATATAAATTACATGTGGCCACCCAGCGGAAAACACTTTGCATATTGAGAAATTGTGAGTTGTGTCGTGTGCTGTACATGAACCATGCATTTCTCAAAGAGCTACTTGATTGCCCATTGTTCGATCGATTTCCAAACATTGACCACAAAATCATCCGTGACATTATTCTAGGTGTAACAACCATGGACACTGAAGCAATGAGAGCCAAGGGAGTTGTTCCAGAGGTCGCTATGGTAGAAAAAGGAGATGCCCTAAAGGTTGTGCCTGCAGAGATACCAACTAAAGTACCAAATTCTCTAAGGTTGCCTAGACCAAGGCGTACCCTGACCAAGGAGGGTCCCAAGAACAAGAAGGCCAAGAAGGCCATGACACCATTGCAGTGCTCACATCTCCCAGAAAACACCCATAAAAGGATAAGCCCACCACACAGGAAAAGGGCAAGATGATTAACTTAGATCCCAAAGAAGAAGAGATTTAGGATATCCTAATGGATGATGAGGATGTTGGGGTGGAAATAGAGGATGTTTAAACTAAGGGGTCTGAACCCATCACTAAACTGCCTGAGTATGTTCCTCCATACAGGGGCAAGACCAAGGTGCCCAAAGACATTGATGAGAGTAAGGTCACCCTTCACACACCCCTCTAGCTAGACCAAATTGTGTTTGAAGGACTACGGTTGGGGCATGTTCCCTTTTGAAATTAGAGGACTGGGATTTAGCAGACACTAAGCGATTACCTCATTGAGCAATGGACCAACTTATGCACTCGGTGTTCCACAAAAGTACTGGAGTAACCACGTTGGAGCCAAGGAAGTAGCTGAAAGGCGTGGATAAGGTAGGATTTTTCAACCTTCTATGGGTGCCGCATTACAGCTACACACCCATCACGATGGTGGTAATCAAGCAGTTGTTATGCTTGGTACACGATGGCTGTCTGTAGTTGGAGGAGCCAATACCCATCATTGATATGCTGATCCATAGGATAATGTGGCTACTGTACACAGGGGAAAATTCAACCATGATGTTTGGCGGAAAGGCCGGCGAGCATGCCCTTGCGGAGGCCATGAAGGAAAAACTCAAGTTAGTAAAGAAGCCATGAGGCTATGCCATTACAAGTATCTCTGACCCCATGGTTAAAGTGGAAAACCAAATCTTTGTAAGTAAGGTCATGCGGAAGTGTTGCATAGATGAGTGCTGACACCAGTCATAGCTTTGGTGGACCAATCCATGGAGGGAGTTTAATTTAATTGTGTGCACTACCCCTGCGGTGAGTTCCTTGTGAACTGTCGCAAGGCACAAGATCTCAATAAGCCATTCCACTATGCATGGATCTTGTTGTCCATAGTGTTGGAAGCATGGGAGCTACCTAAAGAAAGTCAGTTTCCTCTGATTGCGTCGAACCTACCAAAGGTAGCGAAGTACGCTTTGTTATCGGTGACTAAGGATCCTCTATGGATAAAGGACAAAAATATCTTTTGGATCTTGATGGAGATGAACGTGCATATGGCCATCAACCACAAGCCGCGGTTGTCACCTACCAATTTTGACAGATTGTAAGAATACATGGAATTCAAGGTTTACTTTCATCACATCTCAATATGGGATAGAAGGACCATGAGAAAAAGTGACACGACTTTCCCTACTTGGAAATAGATGACGCGATCAACACAGTCCTTGACCACTAGCTAGCAAAGTGGTGCACTGCCTTAGACTTGGCTATGGGATCGAGCAAATTTGCCACATAATGCAAGGAGGAGGTGACCAAGTTGAAGATGGAACACTTTCTTGCGAAAAGGAGAAAGGAGGCTGAAAAAAGGCTAAGGCAGAGTGTGTTGCCACACAGTAGTCGAGTGGGCAGGCAGGAGAAGAGGAGAGCAAATTTGATGGAGGTCAGAAGTCACCTTCACCAGAAACAAAGGAATAAGAAGAAGAGTAGATAGAGCAGGGAGGAGTGGACCCAAAGATGACTCGAGTCCATATCAAGCACACCAAAGGAACAGAAAAGGTAGGGCCACAAAAAAATTCCAAGGCTAGCAAGACATCTAGGATCCGATCACCCTAACAAAAGGGGATCTCAATGATATAGGGGATACAGTATGGGATGCCACCACAGAACTGCTGCAACAGTTCTAGCAGTAGTAGCATCAGGCATTGGAGGCTATTCAAACAAGTCTATGTGAGTTGTAGATCCATGCATCACAGATTCAGACCAGCGTGACATCCACCAGTTTGACCCTTGGCACCTCAGAAGCCATAGGGAGGCTACGTGCAAGGGACCCCTAAGCCATAGTGCGCCCAGATGTAGAATTAGCGACAGAGAATGAAGCTGATAGGCCTATTGTTAGAGCCCTCAAGGGAGTGGAACTTAACTTGGTAGCGCTTCGTAACGAGGCGCTTCACCTTCTGCAAGATGGTGTGATTGTGAAACTTTGGGCCTGCGAACAGTGCACTTTGCAGGTGATTAGCGAGCAAAAGGTCAACAATGATCAAATGACTATGTAGAGAGACTCCATTGTAAACCTTGTGACAGACCTAACTGACAAAAATTAGCACATAATCAGGGTTGTGGATGAGGCATGTAGAAGAACTATCCTGTAGCTGGCCATTCCCGAGGCTGAGCTAGTAGATGTTTGGGTTCAGAAACTCGTTGTGGGAGTGTGCAACACACGCACAGAGTTGGAAAAGGTTCAGCTGGAGCTAAACCTCAAAATTGCAAGATTATAGTTGAAGGCCCAACCTTCGACTTTGCCGCAAGTGAGGGAGAAGTGTGCAAATGAAATAGTAGTAGTAGTGAGTGTAGTCACAGACTACAGGATGCTTCTTGAGTAGCTGCTCGAGGTACTCACCAGCTTGCAAGAAGACCCCAATGTGAGAGGCTAGAGACAGAAGTGCGAGAACTACAACAGCTCTCAGATGAGATTAAAGTGACAATGTGCACTATTTCCATCACACAAAGACTCGTGAAGCTGCAAGAGGCCAAGGAATTGAAAGAACAGGTCAATACAGCTCAGCACAAGGAGGTAGTGCTAAAGGCCCACTTGAAGCCTTGGTTGGACGAGGCCTACTTGATCACAGCCTCCACTAAAGGCAAGTTGGCTAGTCTATAGGAGACTCAGTAGAATCTCCAGGATAATACTGCAGGGCCAACGATTGAGCAGTTGGTCGAGTAGATGAAACAAGCAACCGTGTAATGCACTGCCGAGGTAGTAGTTGTCTAAGCCGAGATGGGAGGTCTTTGCGATAAGATCTTTGTGCCAGCTGAGTGACTCAAGATTGAGTCACCATGTTTTTGTTTGGGGCCTATTGGGAACGGGACCCCTAGGGATCAATTTTGGGGTTAAAAACCCAAGTTTTGGGGCAGAAGGCATGAAGTTTGTATAAAGAAATGTAAATTAAAAGCATTTTTGTGGTGGAGGAGTGTGAATATGTCAAGAATCATTAAGGGTTGTCTGCCCTTGTTTTGTAAAGAATCATGCTATCTGTAAAGATCCACCCAAGGTCTGTGGATCATGGGACTGTATAAAAAGAAGCTAAGTTCTAAAGAAAGTAGTAGAAAAAGTGAAGTTCTAAGTGCTTTGGGTCATAGGAGAGATAAGAGCGAGAGTTTTAGCATAGGTAGAGGGTCTACAGTTGAGTGCACATAGACCTGGGGTAGAAGTTTGCAGCTAAGTGCGTAGACCCCTGCAGCTGTGTGTGGAGGGCGGATAGAGTCTGTACTCGAAACTTGAATCATCAAGAAAGACAAGTATTCTGAAATTGTTGTGTATTTTGTCTCTGATTATTACATCCGATTATGTTATGTTAAGTTTCAGATTTACATCATAATGCTAATTTGATGAACGAATGTATCTGTTTCTATCTATTATTTAAAGCAAGTAAGAATACATGTTTAGGTGAAAGATAACCTTAATTGCAATTGTAAAATTGGTGAACCCTTAAGGTAATTCAGGAACTTATAACTGTACATAGTTACATAGGCACATAAGTTCTTGGATCGCTGGTTAGGTTCGTGCGAAGGTCAGTCGTATACCTTCATCTAGGTTCTAAAGGTCGGAGAAGAAGGACAATCGATAAGACCTTATGCCTTATTGATCTATGGAAACTTGGTTCCTGCATTCCCCCATACTGCTTCGGTGAGGCTTCAGTCTACACTCGACGGATTGATGTTGAAAGGGCCATTAGTGTAGGGATTTACTTGGTTGCTTAATGTCGAACCTAGGTTATGGACCATAAAGCCAATAGTTATGTTGTTGGAAAGGAAGAGGAGACAAAGCATGAATTCACACGTAAAACATGAGCTTCTCCTCTTTTATTGATCACACAAAACATGATGATTACAATGAACTCGGTGAAGGGTATTTATCCTTTTTCAACTAGCTACTTGCCTAAAATATCTTGACATCCAATCACATGCAACCACACACTAAAATTCGTCTTCAGTTGACTTGACTTACTCAACACTCAAATACTCAATCAATCAAACACTCAGTTAACTGACTCTCTAAGTTTAGCTAAATTCACATGCGAGAGTAATTACTATTTCTATCACTCCCCCTTAGTTACGACCGTATAACTCAACATGACTCAACATGACTTCACTATCACATAAACATGCCTACTGGTCTATGTCTCAACTAGGCTTACAATGACTCAAGAATTTTGCATTTTATTCTTCTCTACTTCTAGATTCTATATCCTCAAAATTGCTTCATTTTTTGTTGAACTTTCTTGCTATATGCTTTATTCACTTGTTGTTGATGCAATTTCTCTTTGACTTTTCTTGAATCTCTGTTGAAACACAATCTAATCTTGTCTACTACACCTTCCTCTTCAAATATTCCTTCAACTATGGACTGCTTCCATAACATTGCATCTTCAAACTGTCTTCTTTTCCCTTCTTCTTGTGCTTCATATTCTTGACTTTCTTTCGGCCATATTTCTTGATAGCAAAATATTATCTCTTCTTGAATCCATTGTTGAAAAATGGTTTCAATGCATGCATCTTTGTCTTCAGAAACATCCATATCATTCTTTTCACTTTCATCAACAAGTATTGCTACTTTTTTCCTGTAATTTTCACACTGAAGATCAATATTCACCATTTCATTCAATTATGTTATTCTAGCTGCTTCTTTAAGACTTGCATCAATTTGTTCTATTGGTTTATGAATCCATTCTTCAATAAGCTTCAAATCTACATAAAATTTATCAACAACGTTGCTTTCAAATTCTTCTCCCATGCTATTTTGAACACCTTCATATTCAAAAACAATTTTAAAAACAATGTTAAAAACATCTTTCATATGACTCTCTTCAGTGAGAGCTTCCTTCTCTACATCTTCCTTTTTTCAACTGCATAGAGGTTGTCTTCCACTATTATGTTGTTAGTGGATATTATCATAAAAAACTCTTTAATCACTTTATCCTGTTCTTGATCATCAACTATTGCTAGATGACATAATGCTTCATGAGTAGTTCCAACTACTTCATATCTTGCTGCTATAGTGGAAACTTCAACTTTCAATGTTTCATCAAACATTGCGCTTGCCATATTGCCACAATAAATCTCTATTTAAAAAAAGAAACCACACATATCAACATGATGTTCATCCACACTATGGTGGGATATCCGACCATGCATGTGCTCATTTTCAAATTTATTGACAATTTCAACTTCACCAAATCCATCAACTGTGGCTGGATTCACCAATTCACATATAACTTTTCAGTCATCATCCATATGTGTCTCATCATAGTGGGATTCACAATCATCTGCAACATCCATATTACAGTGGAGTCCTTGAGCATTTATTTGCTCTTGCTCTGTTTCACACATAAAGGCTCCAACTTCTCTCTCTGCAATCTTCACTGCATCTTCTTCATCCACATGCACGCTTGCATAATGGGTTTCAATTTTATGGTATTGACAACCATCATCCACTTTTCAGTGGATTTCTCCAAGCTCTATTTTCCTCTTAGAGTCTTGCTCATATACTCTCAGATTTGCAGCGGACTTCTTTGCTTGCGACATAACCTGCTGCTACATGTCACTCTCCCTTGCACTGAACTTTGATTCCAGGAGCTTTGATGCTTCCTTGGAAGTTGTAGCTTTTGCTACATTTCACAAACACTTCTCATCTAATGCATGTTTTATAAAATTCAATGTTCAAGCATCACATACTTCATCGTATGGGTTATAAGACTCGTACTCAATTAACTCTTTAGCTTGAAGAAAAGTTAACATCTTGATAATCCAATGATAAAAATATTCACCTGTAAACATAGGAGGTAGTAGTAGATCAAAGCTACACCAATCACCCTATATTTCTTCTTTGTCTTTTGCTAGACTTCTCAGTTACTCGGCTGTGGCCTAAACCTCTCTAATTATGGCAATGATCTTTGCCTCTTATTTTCGATTTCTGTTATTAATATGCTTCAATCGCGCTTTGAGACCTATGACTGTTGTCACTCCTTTTCTTATAGTTTATTTGTTGATTGCATTACATTGTCTTCCATATCACCCCGGAAAAAACATATAATTTTCAATATGCACCCCCGTAAGGCACAATCTTCACCAAAAAAACTGTCATGCTTGAAAAAACACCAAAATTTTGCCATAAACAGACTTTTTCAAAAACCCAAAATCTTATTTTTAATAAAAAGTATTTTCCTTATATTAAACATTTTATGTTACGAAAAACCTTTTTAAAAAAAGTCCTTTATATGGTAAATCCCTTTTCTAAAAATATCCTACGACATTTTTTTATATAAAAAAATCTCCTTTTATATATTACTCACACTCATAAATTGTCACGTACACACTTCAATAATAAAGATTTACGGAGCCCCTTTTAAAACCTTTTAATCTTTTTAACAAAATCTTATGAGTCAACTCTCACTTCTTGACTCCGTTAACGTGGAATGGATTGATTGAGGCCTGCATGCTAACTCCCTTCACCTCGATGATAACTTTGACCCACGTGCATGTAAAACAGGGTAAGTCCAAGAATTGTAATGCGACTCTCTATTACACTTACCAGTGCTATAACACCGTGTATATCACAGTAGCTCAAACAAGAGGAAAAAATGTTTGTCTCCTCTATTTCATGGATTGTTGATTTGTTTTCCTCGCTCTAATATCAATTTGTTGGAAACGCAGAGGAGAAAATGCATGAATTCAAACATAAAACATGAGTTGTTGCTCTTCTATTGATCACACAAAACATGATGATTACAATGAACCCGATGAAGAGTATTTATCTTTTTCCAAATATCTAGTTGCTTAAATATATTGACATGCAATCACATGCAACCACACACTAAAATTCGTCTATCAATTAACTTGACTTGACTCAATCACTCAATCACCCAATTAACTAACTCTCTAAGTTTAGCTAACTCCACATGCGAGAGTAATTACTATTTCTAACATATGTGACCTCAATAAATATTTGAACTTCAGATCTCCTAGCGCTGCAATGTATTGGTTACCACCACATGAAATGAAAAGTTTGTTTAATCTCACAAATAAGTTGGGCTATGAAAAAGGTGGTCATACCATCAATTGGTTATTATCAAAGACACATGAATGCATATCAAGACTCACACGAGAGTTAGGCCATCAAAACGCTGGGCAAACAATGTATTGGTTCTGGCCAGAAGATACAAATTGTTTGACACAAGATACCTGAGAGTTGGGCTTTAGTGAAATTGGAGAGACCATAGAATGGATTTTAGAAATGGAAACACATAAACCTTTGTTAGAGCTCAACAATTCATTGGGCTTTCAGGATTGTCGTAAAACCATTGAGTGGTTATTGAATGAATCACAACATAACATTGCTTCAAAAAATAATGCAAATTTGCATAGGGCTGCCACTGTCCCCTTGCCATCTACCCAGTTTTCCACTTGGTACCTGTGCCCTGTTAATATACCTGCCTAGCTTTTACAGAACCAATTAGGGCATAGAATTTCTTTTTCTAATCCTAGTGTAGCAATGTAAAATAATAATCAACTGGCCACTCACAATTTTATCTTGCAGATTTGAAACCAAACAAGAGCTGGTTGCATCAAACATTTGCAATTCATGGTGTCACTCATTAGATGATACCGCCAAGCCTTAATGTTAGAGGCAATCAATTTCATGTAGGTCAGACTCAGGGACTCGATGATTAATTTTAGATGATTAGTTCAAAACCACGTCACCCATTGCAATTCCAACACATCACTAATAGGTGGCTCCAAGAAAATCCGTAGCAGAATCCATTTCAGACCAACTTGGCACACAACAACACCGTGTTGGGATTGAACAATAACCATCTGGATCACTATATTGGTTTTGATATCCATTTTTAGAGGCCATATCCTGCTCAGGGACATCCCAATATGCACAACGTATTTATGCGGAGAAGAATGGAGGATGGGTATCTTGGAAATCAACTATAACCTACATTTCCTACCAGGGTAGGAGGAAACCCTCCTAATAATCTTGATCTCTTGTAGAGTGTCTTTGATTCTTTGTATACGAGTTCAGAATTTAAGAATATTCGACTATCATTAGGCATTGAAAATTTTCAGATTTAGGATTATTTTACTAATACTCTGATTGTTTGTTTTCCACTTTTACTATTTGCAATTGTAATATAAGCCTTTCCTCACATATTCTAATAGTATTCTCTCAATCAATTAATGCCCCAATTTTATTTTTAATTAGGATGATAAGCTTCTAGCATATTGGAACTCGATAAATTAATTTTTGTTAATTAGGAAATCCATGGTCAAAAATGAAGGATACCCACATATTCTAATGGTCTCGTCCAATCAATGAGTGAGAAAGAATGTTCTCACAAAGTAACTTTATTGCATTTCTAAATCTAATGATTATTTCATTTTTAAGTAATCTTTATATATATATATATATATATATATACAAAACATCATTAAAAATTCACTGTACTAATTTATTATAGTTAATAGTTTTTTATCACCAAGCATATGGATTAGAGAAAAAAAAATTATGAAACATTGTGGCAACTTATAACATGCGTGTTTTACATTAATTTCTGTCTATTACTTCTTAAAAAGTGTATGTTAAGAAAATAATGGAAATGGTAGGGAAGCAACACGGAGCATTTCAAGTTTACGTAATTCTTTTTTAGGCTTCTATCTTTTTTGTTTACTTCTTTTTCATCTTTTATTTTTATTTCTATGTCTATATCTTCCCCTCTTTATCTCTTTTTCCACCTCTCTCTCTTTATCTCTTCTTTCCTCTCTCCCCAACCATCTATATCTATACCTCTCTCCATCTCTACTTTGTTCTCTCTATCTCACCCTCCCAAACACACACACACTTTCCATCTCCATATCTATCTCTCACTCTCTCCCTCCCTTGTCTTCTATATGGATACCTCTCTCCATCTCTACTTTGTTCTCTCTATGTCACTGCCAAAATATATACTCTCTCTCTCTCCATATCTATCTATCTGTCTCTCCCTCTCTCTTTCTTCCACTTCTCTCCCTCTCTCTCTTATCTCCCGCTCTCCTCTATCCTTCACCCTCTCTCCATCTCTCCATTGTCATTCCCCCTCTTTCTCTCCATTTTTCCCTCTCTATGTCTTTCTTCCCCACTCCCCCTCTCTCCCCCTCCAACTCCATCTCTCCCTTTCCCTCTCCTCTCTCGCAAGTTGTCTCTCTTCCTTTCTCTCCAACCTCCCTCTATCTCCCCCCGCCATCGCTTTCTCCATATTTTTCCTCCAACTTTGTTCATATCTCCCTCACTTTCTCCTTAGCTCTCTCCTCCTCTATCTCTATGTCTCCCCCCTCTCTCTCCTTCCCTTATCTCCCTATCTCTCTCCTCCCCTCTCTCTCTTGCCCCCTCTCCTCTTCCTCGCATTTTCCATCTCTCTCTCTTACCCCCTCTCCTTTTCCTCACACTCTCCATCTCTCTCTCTTGTCACTCCCTCTCTCTCTCCACCTCTATCTCTCTACATCATTGAATTTTCCACCCTCTCTCCCCCTCCAACTCCATCTCTCCCTTCCTCTACCTCTCTACATCTTTGTTTTTCCCTCCCTCTCTCCTCCTCCAACTCCATCTCTCCCTCCCTCTCTTTCTCCTTCTCTTTCTCCCCTCCTATATTCTTCCTTTCTATATCTTCCTCTCTCTCCCTCTCCTCCCCATGATTCTCTCTCTTTGCCTTCTAGCACTTGCTACTATCTTCCTCCCTCTCTCATGTATTATGTTCCTCCTGTATTTTATTTAAGAAAGTATCTAAATTAAAAATTCTCAATTGATTGTAATATATTAAAACCATATTTTGGATCAATCATGTCTACGAAAATAATCATGCATCATTTCTCCTCTATCTTTGATTACTCTCATTGCTTGGATTCTTAGGTAAGATATATATATATATAATATATATAATATATATATATTGGTGGTCCTTCATAATATTACTTATATTAAAAATTTCACACACACACACATATAACAATATTCTCCTTTTTAATTTTATTAAAATTTCATTTAATCTCTATTTATTACACATTGAATGTTTTTAATAGTCATAAGGATAATCATAACTTTTTCTCTTTGGTTTAATTAAAAAAATGTTATAAAATTAAATAAAAATAAAATATTTATAAAATATTTTGATTGTTAAATAAGTAATGGTTTTTGGGCATGTGGTATTGATACACCATGGTATTGGTTCATAATACTGTAAGAAAGTCTATTTACAAGTTAATAATATTTATGGTGAAGTGGGTGTGGATATTCATGGTTAAAAATGTTCTCATATTGTAAGTTTATTGTAAGTATTAAGTTTTATGTGCTTATTAATTAAACTTGAATATTGTTAGAGAATCATTATATTATTTGAGGAGTATAGAGTTTCATCCACATTGTTCACTTTTAATCACATCTACCCATCATAAGGAGAATTGATGAGAGAAAGGAGAGGTGAAGAGATATAAAAAAATAGAAAGTAAAAAAGAATAAAATAAACTAACATGAGGTAAAACCTAAAACCTAAAAAAAGGAAGGGGGAAATATAATGATGAAATGAAATTAAATAATATTAATATTAATTATAATATATTGCAATTAATTATAATATATTAAAAATATTGAAATAAGAATTAGTTTTGTTATTATTAATTATAGTTAATAATATATTGTAATAAATGTATAGAGTAGAATATATAAATTAAAGAATAATTAATGGAATTATTAAAATTTTAATAATATTAATAAGTTTTTTTGTAAGCTTGGCAAGACTACATCTTCATCATGTCCAATATATCACACTGATCGAGGTAGGGAATTGAACCGATGAATTCACATCAAGGAGAGCCTTAACATAGCACCTAATCATTGTCTATCGAAGACCCCATGGAAAATAATTAATAGTTTTAGTATAATATTAATATAATGATAAAATTGTATATATTAATTCTTTTTAGATTTTGTGATGTGGTTTTTGAGATTCTGGGCTTGGATATTCCACAGTATTCATTTTTATGATGTCGACATTTCAAGTCTAGAACAAGACTCATCCTCAAGACTTGATCTGCAAAGAAGGGAAAATATGTTATAAATATGATATGGAGCATTGTCATATTTATAATGCCTTTTCCCTTCTTTGTGGATCAAGTCCCAAGGATGAGTCTTGTTATAGACTCAAAATGTCGACATCATAAAAATTGTATATATTATAGAAAATCTATAATTGATAGGGAAATGAGTTAATGTACTTATTTTATTAATGAGATAATAGAAAAGTACTAATGTATTAATAATATAATACTTTGGTCCATTAGTAAGTATATTAATAGAATAATTTTTCTGTAAGTTAGAACTTTCTATTGATTGCAAGAGTAAATATTTACAAGGCCATTACTTAAAAGTCTATTGGTATCACCCTCACTGAGTTTGTTGACTATTTCCATCAATTCAAAATAAACATTCCAAAAAAGATAAAGGCTAGATGACCATAACTCAAACAAAAAGATATGCTAAAAAACAAAGAAAATGAGAAAAACACCAAATCACATACTTAGTCATCAAAGTTGATAGAAGCTAGGTTATCTGGCCATTTCCCAAGTGGGGGAGGAGGGTGAAACGAGAAACTGACATTTTTCTCTAGGTTCCAGGCCTCTAACTATTCCAACTTTTCTATAATGCACATATGCTCTTATTAAACCACCACCACTCTTTCTTGAAGTTGACATTGGAAATATTGAACTTGCGTCAAAGCTGCCATGACTGCATCATGTTCCTCTTATCAAAATTTCTTGTGGGCTTTCACTGCATTTTCACTGACTGCCATGGTGGGCTTTTGATATCACAAGAGGAATTGTTTCAATGTTCATGTTGGGGAACCAAAAACCCATCCTTTACACTTGCACATAGGCTTGCCTTCTCCTTTTTCTGGTACTGACATCGTGGTCGGGGTTCTGTAGCCGAGCCATTGCCACCTCCTTCTAACAGGGAACTTCGATGTGGTGGTATGCGAACACCACTCCACGATACCCGCTTGATTACTTTGTTGCTTGCCTCCTCTCTTAATCCTCCAACACTTCCTTAACACCCTCTAATTCCTCCAAATTAATATTGTGTCATTACGGTATCATAAAACTACCCCTTAGCCTAATGCCTTACACTGCGGAGTCCCTCTCACACTTACTTAGGGCCACCCATAATCTAGCTGGATATTGGTGGCCACCCGCTAATTCCACTTGGACCCCCACCATTGTTTCTTTTAGTTTTTCAGTTTCCTTAATTGTAGCACAATTTACTATTTTTAGCAGTTTTTAGGGTCCTAAACTTCCAGAGCTATTTTAAGGCCGTAAATGACATATTTTAGGAAAAACCTGGGAGGCACTAACCGATGTTTCTCTTCCCAAAGTTGTAGTCCTCGAATAGATATTTCTAACAAGGTATTGTGTGTGTCAAATGGAGATCATATGCCAAAGTTACGACCTCGGGAAGTTGATGTACCAATTTACCCAAAACGGGGCCCATAGTTTGGCACTTCATCTCCTAGGGTTAGGTTTTTGGATGTTTAGGGTTTTCGATTGTTTCTTAAAAATAAATAGGCATTCGAGCCTCATTGTAAGATAGTTTAGAGGCATGTAGCCACCACATCTCTTCTCAGAGAAAAGCTACCATCGCCCTAGCTAGTTTATTTCCATTTCTGTTTGTAAGCATATTTCAGTATTTTACAGTAATGAAATGAAATATTATTTCTGTTGCATATATGTATGTATGGTTATATCTGTAATTTGTTGCATTCTTGTTTGAATCTGGATCAGTGTTATCAGAGACGGTCTACTCTTTCTATGTCTTTCTTTACATGTCTCCAATGAGTTCGGGATATAAGGAGTTAGGGCTTGAAATGGTCAAACCTTTGCAAGACTAGCCTTGCAAATCCTAATGGCCTCCCATGGTGGATAAAAATAAAGACGACGGGGCAGGAGATCCTATCTAAATATTGCTCAAAGAGGCCCTCGAGCGACAAAGGAACACGATGATGGATAACTTTGCCCAGATCCTTCAGTGGCTACCCAAGGGCAGCACATCTACTTCCAGCAGCTACTCTGGAAGTGGCACACACTTTAAGATAAAAGTTATCTCTAACATTCTCATATTTAACAGTCAGATAGATGCAGACGCTGTAGATAAATGGCTATATCTACTAGAAGGGTATTTTTATATTCATGATTTTTCCAGTCAGGAAAAGATTACTTTCAATCTTCTCAAAACCCCCCCACAACAAGGACTGATGGGAAACCCACTGCGAGCAGAAGGATGAAAGTACAACCTCACTGTTTTCAACTGTATCCACTTGGAATTCATTCCAGGGTGCCATCAAGGAGCAGTACTACCCTGTTAGAAGCTACGAGGATCAATACATAAAATGGACCATGCTGTGGCAAGGAAGGGACCAAGACATGTCGAAGTTTAACAATATTCTCCATACCCTTTGCACAAAGTTGGGTATCAAGGATTTAGAGTAGCATTTGGTACTCAAATACCATGGCTACCTGCACTGGTACATCCAAGATGAAATAGAATTTTTGAACATCTCCTCGCTTGGCACAACATGCTGATATGCCATCAAGATCCAGGATAAGTTTAAACAGAAGAAGCGAGACTTTTGATCTATGAATCTGAAGCAAGGGAAAGGTGCCCCCAAACTGCAAAACAAAGGAAAAAGCCAAGGCGGGGTGGCCCAAGACAGCCTGCCAAAGCTACAAGCAAAGAACAACTCCGCATAACCAAAAAAGGACACAGGAAAGTGGTGTGAGTTCCATAAGAGCTCCACTCACAACAAAAGTGAGTGTTGGGCCAAGCAGTCACTAGTGGCCAAGCTAATGGTTTCAGAATCAGATGCATTTTCCAACTCTAATTCAGAACCTAATAAGGGGAATGATAAAGGGAAGCATATTATCGATGCAAATCCCAACACCACCGTTGCCACCATGAAGATCCAGAAGGAGGAACTCAAAGATCGAGAGGAGCAGGAGCACCTCTTCCACTGCTAGATGTGGGTCAAGGGCTCCCTGCTACAGTTCATTATCGATAGTAAGAACCAAAAGAACCTCATTTCAGCAGAGGTTGTGAAGCAGTTGGGCTTACGAACCACAACACATCCACAAGTGTACACCATTGGTGGCTTCACCAAGGACAAGATCTTTGCATGAGCCAATAGTGTCACCTTACATACAAAAGCAAGCCCTTCATGGATGAGGTATTGTGTGATGTTGCTCCCCTTGATTTTTTTGATGTATTATTAGGCCAACCATACTTGTGGAAGCGACATGTTGTGTATGAATCAAGGCCTCGTACTGTTATTGTTACTTTGGGAAATAAGTTGTACAAGATACCGGAGGTAACACCACCTACCACCATCTCTTTGGTTACCGCAAAACCATGCAATAAGCTCATTTCCAAAACCGGGAATTTTTTTTCCTGATGATACACCCTTAGGGAAAGAAGAAGATGGTGGCCACAACCTCCAGATAGGGCCCCTCTACATGACATCTACATATGGCCAAGGTCGTGGAGGAGTACAAGGACATCTTCACCTCCCCTCCAGGGGTTCCTTTGCGCTGTCATGTTAGGCACTCCATTGATCTAACTTGAGGTGTGTCGCTACCCAATGGACCAATATATCAGCGCTCCGTTCTGGAGAACAATGAAATCAAGAGGCAGATTCAGGAGTTGCTGCAGAAAGGAGCCCGATTTCATGGCCCTATGGGAGCCCGATCGTGTTGGTACAAAAGAAGGATGGGACTTGGAGACTCTGTATTGACTATTGGGTACTGAACAAGATCATTGTCCATAATAGGTACCCGATCCGATGGATTGACAACCTCTTGGACCAATTGAAAGGGGGAATATTTCAGCAAGATTGATTTGAAGTCAGGATATCACTAGGTACTAATCGAACCCTCCAAAGTGTGGAAGACTTCCTTCAAAGCCAAGGAGGGCCTTTTCGAATGGTTGGTTATGAATTTTTGGTTAACGAATGCTCCTGCAACCTTCATGAGGCTAATGGATGACATCTTGTAGCCATTCACCAACTCATTCGTAGTGGTATACTTGGATGATATCCTGATCTTCAGGTAGATTTGGGAAGAGCACCTCCACCACATCTGACAAGTTCTACAAACATTGCAGCAACACAAGCTATGTGAAAATTTAGAGAAATGCACTTTTGTCATGACCCAGGTTTAGTATCTGGGATACTAATGGGGGGTGTATGTGGATCCAGCCAAGATCCAAGTCATTCGGGATTGGCCATATCCAACCACTTTGACAGAGCTTTGAAGCTTTCTAGATCTTGCCAACTTATACTGCAGGTTCGTGTTGGGATTTTCTCACATCACTTGGCCCTTGAGCCAAGTCACCAAGGGAGGAGAGAAAGAAAAATTCTTTTGGTCTGAATCTCAACAGAAGGCATTTATAGAGATGAAACATCGCCTCTACTCAGTACCAGTGTTCACATTACCAGAGTTGCAACAAATATTTGAGGATGAGATAGATGCCTCTAACTATGCTATTGTGCCAGGCCTTACTCAACACCAACATCTAGTGGCATTTCATAATGAGACACTTTCAGACATAGTCTAGAAGTATCCCACTTATGACAAAGATATGTATTCCATTGTGCATGTCTACCGACAATGGAAGAATGACATTTTGGGGAAGGAAATGGTCATCCACATAGACCACTGACCCTTGCAATTCATATAAACCCAAGTGAAATTGCAGAATGATCGCCATCAAAAGTTGTTGACATACCTGCAACAGTTCCATTTGAGTATCAAGTATAAGAAGGGCATCACCAATAATGTTGCATATTTCCTCAGTCGACAACCGATCATGGCATTAACCACCGTGCTCAACTCTTGTGGACACGAGACTTCTAATCGGCCACTTCTCTAAAAAAGTGACCAAGAATTCAGCCATACATACAAGACACTCTTGGAGGGTTAGCATGTTCCAAATTTTCACCTCCAAGATGCCTTATTATTCCACCTGGGTCACCTTTGTGTTCCTTCAAGCGAGTATGCGAAGATGATTTGGGAAGCACACTATAGTTGGGCTGCTCGACATTTTGGGGTCGAGAAAATGGTGGCAGTACTGTAGAAGTATTTCTATTGGCCTAATCTTTGATAGGATTTCGAGAAGTACATCAAATCATGCACTGCCTATGCCATTGTCAAACCAACCATCAAGAAGCAAGTCTTCTATACCCTGCTACCTACCCCTAGTCGACCTTGGGAATCCATCTCCATGAATTACATGTCGGACCTTCCTTCTACTAAGCATGGAAACGACTGTGTTTTTTTGGTCGTCGATAGGTTCTTGAAGATGACCATTATGGTGGCCTGCAAGAAGAATATCACAATAGAATCCACCACTAAACCCTTCTTTGAATGAGTGTGGTTACACTTTGGGATTCCCCAATCTATCATCTCAGATCGAGATAGCAGGTTCCTCAGTACATTTTGGTCCAGTCTTTGGTCGATGCTGGACACCAAAATCATGAAGTCCACAACCTTCCATCCCCAAACTGATGGCCAAACAGAGGTTTTCAACATGATGATCACACACATTTTGTGCATGTACAACTCAAAGAATCAACGCACATGGGATGAGAGCCTACCCTATATTCAACACATCTATAACACAACACGACGGGCCACATCCATTTTCAAGTGGGCTTGGCATTCCAGCCACTATGTCCCATTGATGTGGCCATGCCATTTGTAGCTACTCACGAAGATTTGGCTCATGTCCAGTCCAAGACAGATAAGGCAAAAAACTTCATTGAGCACATCCAACATATTTTCCAGCAGGTCCACAACATTTTGGACAAATCAAATGCCTAGTACAAGCAGCGACATGATCAACGTCAGGTGCCACACAAGTTTCAAGTGGGCGATAAAGCATTTGTAAAAGGAACGCATTACCGGAGCCTATCGGAAACTCAAACCACTCCAATATGGTCCTTAAACCATTACCAAGGCTGTGGGAGACAATGCATTTGAGCTTAGCATTCCCCCATTCCTTGGTCTACATCTAGTGTTCAATGTGGACTACCTTCAGCCATACTTTCCACCACTACTAGAATCATCCAACATTGCAGAACAACTCACACCCACAAAGTTGAATCCAGATTGCATGGAACAAGTTGCAACTGATCAGATCATGGACACACAAATCAGTAACACTCACCAGCAGAAGATCCAACTATATCGAGTTGTCAAAGTAGGCCAACTCCTTCAACAGGGCAAGTGGCTCAGCAGGGACCAAGTTTAGCAGAAGTTTTCTCATCTCATGGAGGAAATCAATGCAATGGGGATCATCGCTTCCTAAGGGGGGAGGAATGATCTACGTGGATATTGGTGACCACCCACCAATTCCACTTGGATCCCCACCATTGTTTCTTTCAGTTTTTCCATTTCCTTAATTGTAGCACAATTTACTATTTTAGCAGTCTTTCGGGTCCTGAACTTCCGAAGTGGTTTTGAGGCCCTAAATGATGTTTTTTGGGAAACATGGGAGCAAAAAATTTTCATGTTGATCTTTCTAAAGTTGTAGTTCTTGAATATATCTTTCTAATGAGGTATTGTGCACATCAAACAAAGATCATATGCAAAAGTTACGACCCTGAGAAGTTGATGTACCAATTTACCCAAAACGGGGTCCATAGTTTGGCGCTTCATCTCCTAGGGTTAGGTTTTTGGATGTTTAGGGTTTCAATTGTTTCTCAACAATAAATAGGCCTTCGAGCCTCATTATAAGACAATTCAGAGGCATGTAGCCACCACATCTTTTCTCAGAGATAAGCTACCATCGCCCTAGCTAGTTTATTTCCATTTCTGTTTGTAAGCATATTTCACTATTTTACAATAATGAAATGAAGTATTATTTATGCTGCATCTCTATATGTATGGTTATATCTATAATACGTTGCGTTCCTATTTAAAGTCGGATCAACCCATCATTCTTTTACCTCCCACAAAGTACACCACCCCCAATTGATTCTTTAGTAAACAAAGACCTGCCTAAGACAACACACTTCTACTCTCGTAGGTTGAGGAACCACTAAGAGCTAAGGGAAAAGAACAACGACAAGTAATTGGGGTAAAATATTCCTCAATTCCCCTCTAAAAGCCTACTTAAGTTTACCAATGCATCCAAGAATTGACCCTGCACTAAAACCTGTGGTAGACCATAATTTCTTCAAGTCCCCTAATGAAAGTCATTGGTAGATTGAGCTTCAAAGGTTCACTAAGTTAGGAGGAAACCATAATGATACCATGAGTAAATACAGGAGAAAATATCCAAAGGATCTATAATGCAACTGAATTTCGCCCCTATCACAGTTGTGGCAACGAGAAGTCCCATTATCCTAGGAATAATAAGGCACCATTCTGAACCACACACCCCAAACTACCATTGCCAAAATATCATTGCAATGCCCATTGAGCTCCATAAAACATCCATCTCCCACCTGCCTCCACATAAATGCACTCGAGCGCAAATGGTAGGTTTCACACGAGTTTTCTTTGGCATAACCTACCATGTAGCCCATTTACATGTCATTGACATGGAGAAGCTGGGAGGGGGCCAGGCACTACCCCTGAATTCCTCATGTTATCCACCCCCTTTGGGTTAATATATTAATATAATATGATATAACATATCATATATTAATAAATTCATTCTAATAGGTTAATAAATTAATATGTTAGATTTCATGAATTAGGTTAAGAAAATTAGTTATATATTAATGCAAAATGTATAAAGAGCTATAGAACTATAATAAATAAAAAAATAAGAAAATATGTGAAATATTAATACTAATAGAGTAGTATTATTAATATTAAGACTTTGATGAGAGTGATAATGTTAATAATAACTTTATAAATTTAATATTGAAAGGGAGGGAACAAACCCTAGGGTTGAGAGGGCACAAGGAGCCAACTCCTACTAAATTTAAGACCACCATCTCGATTGAGGTTGTTTGGATTTCTTAGTATCTCCAAATATTCTCTTAAAATAGTGATCTTCCCTAGCAATGATAGTAATGTCTTATAGGCATATGTGATGCTTACTGTGAAGGGAATGTTTTGCAAAAGCAAAGGTGTGAGACCATTGATTTCTAATGTCAACACAATGCTCTTTTATTGTTTTTCTGAATGACATGGTTTCACCAATGTTGATTTTTCCACAGGAACAATTGATTTTGTAGTCTCCTTTTAGTTGATTCTAATCAATTTTTTCCTTAAACCAATTTCATTTTTCTTTTATAGTGTCTAATATTTTGAATACAGAACAAATATTCCATTTTCTGAGTAGTTTAGCTCTTCTATCAATCATAACATGTATGTACAAAACATGTGCTCTCTTACTGGAAGGTTGTATATAGTTGATTTTGTGAAGGATTTATCTTCTCTTTTGCATTCTTTATGGACTTAGTAATGATCGTTGTATCCAATTTCTTTGAATACCTTACAAATGTGGTCCAACTCTTGATTCAAGTGATCTTTATCAAATATCCTAACAACTCTGAAGGTCAACATATTTAGGATTCCAAATTTCTAAGTTGGGTAATGGTGGGAGTCCACATGTCGATAACTATTAGTATGTGTCCTTTTTTGAATACTTGGTTCCGTAAGGTACCATACTCATTTCTAGTAATTGATACATATAGGAAGGGAATACAATTATTTTCTTCTAGTTTAATAGTGAATTTTATGTCATCTGATATACCATTTAGATGTTCAAGGAATTTGTTGACATTTTTTTACCATGCTGCCATTTCACATTAGTATCATCAATTTACCTTGTCCATCTTCTAAATTTCAATGGGCATGATTTTATTGCTTTCTGCTCAAAATTTTCCAAGTATAAAATTTCTACAATATGAGAAAGGGGAGAGCCCATTGTAACACTAGTGACTTGCCCTTAGTTTCTCCTTGGAAGTTAAAGAATGTTGAGCATAGGAAAAACTTTGCAAACTTTTCATTTTGGGGGTTTTCTACCTCGTAGAGAACTTGGATAACATCATATAAGGGAATCTTATTTCATAATGAAAGCACACAAAAACTAGTGATTAGGTCATCCTTGTCCACTTTATTGTCCTTAATGACTTTAACAAAGTCATATGAGTTTTTGATGAAGGAGTGAGTGTGGCCAACAAGGGGTCTTATATTTCCCACCACCTATTTGGCTAATCCGTACGTAGAGGAACCATTGGTATTAACAATAGGTCTTAAGGGAGCTCTACTTTTATGAATCTTAGGGAGACCATATTTTCTAGGTGTTGTCTTAGAGATTGGGAGGAGATTCTTCTTAATCCTTTCATCAAGATTGAATTCTTTAATTGCTTTCTTAATGTAAAACCCTCCTCCGACATCTACACAAGTAACTGACCAACTGTGGTAAACATGTGACAAAGAGTTACTATGATATCATTCAATTCCCTATGTTGTAGTTAAGGAAGTGAAATAGACATAAAATAGATAAGATGACCCTCTACACATACAACATAACCCCCATGAGCCATCTAACCCATCCATGTGACCATTCCCTAAGTCAAATTGACATGGGCGTGCATATGACTAAGACCCTCTAGTCACTCCTACAATGAGGCATGTGTGTGGCTGGGGAACTTTATAGGTAGTTATATGTCATTGACTCGAGATTTAGTGCCTCTTTTTTAGGGATAGGACTTAGGCCACTGCCCAAAACTCTATGAACTTCCAAAAATGAAAAATAACATTGAAACAATGATATAGATGAAAATACATGAACAAGGACTTGATTGGACCCCTACTATCCATGATAAAAAAAATTCATAAAACATGTCACAAATATGAAACCTATAGGTTTAAAAAACATATCTAAGCATAGGGGTCTCAAGATTATCTGAGAATCACTAAGAAGCATTGTTGCCTCATCGAAATAACTATATTACCATCTATTAAGCCACATATTCTTTGTACATTCAGTGATTAACAAAAACATGATGAGAGTCATACATTTTCACTATCATAAAACTCATTCATAACCAACATAAATATCAAGGATATAATAGCCATATAAGCCACATATAAAAAAGTATATTTACCCATAAAAAACCAAGGATAAAGAGATCTCTTATTGATGATTGCATAAGCCGACAAGGTATGGGACTTCCACGAACCACCCAATAGTGGACTAGGCTAAACTAAATCTTTCTTTGAGCTTGTTATAACTCTGAATTTTTAAGGGTGTAGAGTAAATCAAAAAGGTAACCTTAGAACCACTTAAGAAATTGGGAATCCAACCCTTCCAGTTTCAAAGAGGGATATCTCTATATGATTTAGATTTGCTTTACTAACGCTATTAGGCTAGTTATCATATTCAAGATATTGGTTTTTTTGTGTAGTTGCGTTGAGACAGTGGAATTAGGCCATTTGGCAATGGAGTCACAGATTTAGGTTGATCAAACACAAAGTTTACAATCTAAACTTATAGGGAATGTTAGTCAGCTTCACTAGATCCTTTAATATTTATGGTGTGAAAGAGAAGAAAAGATAAAACAATCCAATTAATAAACAAAACGATTAAGAATTCTATTTTTTAATTTTCAGAAGAAAAAATGGAAATTATGCGTAAGTCAGATACAGAATGTACTTTTAAACAAATTATGTTCATACTATTCTTAGAATAATTTAGATTATAGTAACATATGTGAAAAACAATGAAAACATTTAACTAAGAAAGATGCATTAGTTCACCAATGAAACTGACACAAGAATCGTGTAATGCTTGAGATGTATTACTAGAAAATTATCAAAGGTAGCTCTGTGAGCTTCTTTACAATATAAATCCTTTATTCAAACTAATCCCAACCCTTCATAATTTGAATTATGAAGTACTTATAGAAAAATTTACACAACATCTTGATTCACAATATCAAGATAGGATCCTAACAACTAATTACAAAATTAGTACAAAAATCTAGGGATCTTATAATTGTTGGAACTGCTGGTACTAACTTGGAGGAAACTTGTTGATGATTTTTCCTCAAAATGTGCTTCCTTGTTGTTTATCTGTTGGAGATGGAAATCTTTCACTCAATGATGTCACACAATTCTTTCATCACTGGGGATATAAATATTGAGTAACTTTCTATACACTTCATCAACTTTTGCATACTTCTCAAAGGTTGGCTTGTTGATAAAGATGTGTTTGATTTCATGTTTGATAATTAAACAAAAATCTAAAGCTTCTAAGAAAGCTTTCCTTGTGATATGTCCCTTGATACCTTCAAATTTGGATTTATCTGTAGCAAAAATATAAAGTTTCTAACAACAATCCACCAAGATGACTATCATCTAGTGCTACTAATTGCGGTAATCCTCTCTGGTTCAATAGGTTGAACTTGGTGTGAAATCTCTAGACAACATTTTCAAGAGTGAGCGTTTTGGTCTCCAATTGAGCCATCTAGTTCTTTTTTTGCAATACTTTCTCGATCTCTAAGATAGTCTCTATTGTGTTTGCTATCTACATATGTTCTAATTCTGATCGGGTCTTTGAATTCAACACTTTTAAGATGGTTTGATTGGGATTTTTGAATCACCCACCATAATAACTTATGAGAAGAGAAAACTAAAACTAAGAATATACTTTAAAAAATGGAAAATTATTATGTTATTTATTACTTTACCTAGACTCCATGAATAAAATACTTCTTCCATGCTTTAGTTTTAAAAATCAAACATATATATCTATCATACTAACAAATATCTATCTTAATTAAATTTATATAAATTTATTATTATATAAATTAAAAATAATAATAAATATATAATAATAATAAAAAATTAATTCCATGATATAGAAAGACATATACCAATGAGTTTATTACGATTACTATCACCAAATATTACGAAATGATGGAGAAGAAACACATAGTTCTTCACTTTACCATTAAAACCAATTCTAATTAAAACTATATATGATAAAAATATGATTTTAATTATTTAAAAAAAATTATTTTAATTTAAAAGGAAAAAACATGATTTTAATTTAAACAAAGCCCAAAAATTCCTGCCAGGCCGAACGATTTTTTAACCTTCGTGGAGCCAATCAATTCAAAGCTAAAACGGATATTAAATAAATACCTTAATATTCGAGACCACGCAACCCCACAGTGCCATCAATTCCGCTGATCATGGCTTCTCCGATCAAGTTGGCTTCTCCAATAGGAAAGGGTCGGCCAGCCTACATATCCTAAAACAAATTCCCGCGAGATAAAATGTCGTTCCAAGTAAGCAAAATTGGAGCGTTAATGGTTGTCCATAAAATCGCATAAGAGCTATTCTGAATAAATTTAGACCCAAAATCGCATCGAAACTACATTCAATGAATTAAGGGCTAAAATCACAGCAAAACTGGGGCAATTCCGAGTAGAGATCAAGCAACCCATTTGGTCGACTGAATCCAGGAGGGTCCACCACAAATATCGAGCAGACTTACATATTAATACTCATTCTGCTCTTTATATTCATACTACACATGGCTTTGTTTATGCAATCATTTTCAAACCACAAGATAGAGTTCATTTCGCGGCAGCCAATTTTTCTATCAAAGTTGCAGTCTGATTTCAGAGAAACTCCCTCTTCATGGGCAAACAAAAAGGAAAAACCCCTGAGAGAAGTTCTGCACGTCTCTCTGAGAAAAGAATCAATGAGGCTAAAACTCCTGAGGGAAGTTCTGCAGGTTCCTCTGCGAAAAGAAACGATCAGGCTAAAACTCCTAAGAGAAGTTCTGCACGTCTCTCTGCGAAAAGAAATAACCAGGCTAAAACTCCTGAGAGAAGTTCTGCACGTCTCTCTGCGAAAAGAAACAATCAGGCTAAAATTCCTGAGAGAAGTTCTGCACGTCTTTCCGGGAAAAGAAACAATCAGGCTATAAAATCTGAAGCCGAACAGAAAGGGTGTCCAAATGATCTGCACCAGAAGAAACAGCGAAGCTGTGCGATTGATCGGCAGAAGCAACAAGAAGTAGAAAGCCTCATCAATGAAAACAAATCATTGGAAAAACTGTCGGAGGAAAAGAAAAGGGGAACGCAAGTGACGTTGGACGACATCGACATGCAACGGTTATGTGAGTTAAATAAATATTTGAACTTCAGATCTCCTGGTAAATATTTGAACTTCAGATCTCCTGCAGCTGCAGATTTGCCTAGGGCTGCCACTGCCACCTTACCATCTTCCCAGTTTGCCACCCGCTACCTGTCCCCTTTTAACAACATACCT
Organism: Pinus taeda; assembly: GCA_000404065.3. NCBI lineage: Eukaryota > Viridiplantae > Streptophyta > Pinopsida > Pinales > Pinaceae > Pinus > Pinus taeda. The sequence continues at coordinate 82,644 of APFE031026320.1, forward strand.
CCCCGGTTTTTACAGAACCAATTAGGGCATAGACTCTCTTCAAACCCTAGTGTAGCAATGCACAATAATAATCGACCAATTACTCACACTTTAAATGTTGCAGATTTGAAACCACCCAAGAGATTGATGCATCAATCATTTGGAAATCATGGTGTCGCTCATCAGATGATACCGCCAAGCCTTAATGCTAGTGGCAATCAATTCGATGTAGGTCAGACACAAGGACGCCATGATCAATTCCGGATGAATAATTCAGAACCACGTCACCCATTGCAATTCCAAAACCGCACTAATAGCTTGCTCCGAGGAAATCCGCAGCAGAATCCATTTCAGACCAACGGTAGAGGTCTCCAAGGAGGCCAACGCCCTGCAGAGAGTAACATTTCCAACTGGATGGTGACACAAGAAGTACCGATGCAGCGATCAGGCCTGGCTCCAAACATGGCAAACAACAACATGGTGTTGGGATCGAACAGTAACCATCTGGATCTCTGTGTTCGTGCTGAAAGCCATTTTCAGAGGCCGTATCCTGCTCAGGGACATCCCAATATGCCCAACGTATTTATGCGGAGAAGAATGGAGAACGAGTTTCTCGGAAATCAGGTACAACCTACATTTCCTACCGGGGTAAGAGGAAGCACTCCTGATAATGTTGATCTTGTGCATAGTGTTTTTTGCTATTTGTAGATGAGTTCAGAATTTAAGAATATTCGACTGTCATTAGACATTGAAAATTTTCAGATTTCAGATTTCAGATTATTTTACTAATACGCAGATTGTTTGTTTTCCACTTTTGACATTTGCAGTTGTAATATAAGTCTCTGTTGACATATTCTACACATTGTTTGTTTTTTCCACTTTTAATATTTGCAGTTGTAATATAAGCCTCTGCTGACATATTCTAATAGTCCTCTCAATCAATCAATGTCCCAATTTTACTTTTAATTATGTTGATACTTTTAATATAAGCCTATTGGAAGTTTGTTTTCCATTTTTAATATAAGCCTTCGCTGACATGTTTTAATAGTCTTCTTTCAATCAATCAATGCCCCAATTTTATTTTTAATTATGTTGATAGGCTTCTGGCCTATTGGAAGTTAGTTTTCCACTTTTAATATTTCCAGTTGTAGTATAAATCTCTGCTAACATATTCGAATAGTCTTCTCCGTCAATCAATCTCCCAATTGGAAGGTACATTTCCACTTTTAATATTTGCAGTTGTAGTATAAATCTCTGCTAACATATTCTAATAGTCTTCTCCATCAATCAATGTCCTAATTTTATTTTTAATTATGTCGATATGCTTCTAGCGTATGTGAATTGGGTAGATTAATTCTTGTTAATTAGGAAATTTAGGATTGAAAATGAAAGATACTCACATGTTCTAATGGTCTAATCCAATCAATGAGTGAGAAAGAATGTTTACACAGTATTCTTTTTACATTTTTAAATCTAATGATTATTTCATTTTTAAATAATCTTTTTATAAAATATCACTAACTTTTTTTTTATAAAATATTATTAAAAATTCATTGTACTAATTGGTTATAGTTAATAGTTGTTTATCACCAAGTATAAGGACTAGAGATTTTTTTTTGAAACATTGTTGCAACTTATAACATGTGTGCTTTACATTACCTTCTGCCTATTACATTTTAAAAAGTGTGTATTTAAAAAATAATGGAAATGGTAGGGAAGCAACAAGGAGCATTTCAAGTTCACACAATTCGTTTTTAGTCTTCAATGTTTTTGTTTACTTTTTTTCCATCTTTTATTTCTATTTCTGTGTCTATCTCTTCCTCTCTCTCTCTCTTTGTCCGACTCTCTTTCTCTCTATATCCTCTTGCCTCTCTTGCCACCCATTTATATCTATACTTCTCTCCATCTCTACTATGTTCTCTCTATCTTACCCTCTCAAACACACACACACTTTCCCTCTCCATATCTATCTCTCACTCTCTCCTCCCGTGTCATCTATATATATACCTCTTTCCATCTATATGTATACCTCTTTCCATCTCTACTTTGTTCTCTCTATGTCACAACCCAAATATATACTCTCTCTCTCTCCATATATATCTATCTATCTCTCCCTCCCTCTTCCTCTCCCTCTCTCTCTCTTCCCCTTCTCTCCCTCTCTCTCTTCTCTCCCACTCTCCTCTATCCCTCACCCTCTCTCCATCTCTCTTGTCATTCCCTCTCTCTCTCTCTCTCTCTCTCTCTCTCTCTCCATTTTTCCTTCTCTATGTCTTTTTTCCCCACTTCCCCTCTATCCCCTTACAAATACATCTCTCCCTTCCTCTCTCCTCTCTCTCAAATCCTCTCCCTCCAACCTCCTTTCCCCTCCCATCTCTTTCTCTCTATTTTCCCTCCAACTTTGTTCATATCTCCCTCCCTTTCTCCTTCCCTCTCTCCTCCTCTATCTCTATGTCTCCCCCCTCTCTCTCTTCCCCTTCTCTCCCTATCTCTCTCCTCTCCTCTCTATCTTCCCCCCTCTCCTTTTCCTCACACTCTCCATCTCACTCTTGTCACTCCCCCTCTCTCTCCACCTCTTTTTTTCTACATCTTTGTTTTTCCCTGATGCAGGAGCATGTGACTCAGAGGGGAAAAATCTTCTGATTTATTCCAAAAAAAAAAATCTACAAGCAAGGAGTGGGATCCTTTTGCCTACAGTTTCTATGTTTTTTTTAGTTAAAAAATAGGAACAGGATAGAGAATAAAGCTTGCTATCTTTTCTAGTTAAAAATAGCATAAAAGTAGATAATAAATCATGCTATATTTTCTAGTTAAAAATAGCATAAAAGTAGATAATAAAGCATGCTATCTTTTCACAGATAGACTAGTTGTAAAAAGCCTTAATTTACTATGTAAAGGTCTGCTTTTGTAATAGGCAAAGTTATCCATATGAATAAAAAAAAGACTTGGCCGCCAAGCTGGTTAGGGGAGGCGAGGCCAGTATTGTTCTTATGAAACTCTCTCTCTCATGTAACAAAACTGAATGATATCTAGTTAATCCGTATTTTGGAAGTGGCTGAAAATTTTAAGCATCTCTGTAGCTCCTAACATGCGTGATTGATTGCATGTGATATATTATTACCTGTGTATTAAGACAATTTGGGACAGTGGTGGTATAGGTTCGGACCTCGGTGTAAATCCCAGTTAAAAGAATTATAAAACTTGATATGTTGTCTATGCGTGGCGGTTCTCCTTAATATTTTGGTCAAATAAAGAGTTATATGCGTGGTTGCATATGCATGGTTATTTTCTTATTTTCATTTGGTCGAAGTTTGAGCTACAGTTAAAGAATTGGAGCGCTGCATTTTTTTCCATCTTATCGTTTCATGATTGTTTGTGCATAACAGTGTGTAAATTCCTTGTGGTGATCGGTTCCTCACAACGAATGGCCCGAAACATCATGCTGTCTGTCGGTAGAGCATTCTGTTGGTTACTTATACTCTAATTACTGGTTCGTTGTTGCACATTTCATAACCGATTCAACCTATTCGGATGGTCTGAGCTCAGCGGGGGTGGTTCGTTAGTATTCAAGGCATCTTTATATTAGAATGAAATTTATGGAATTGGTGTTGTATAAATTGTAGCGTAAATCCTTCCCTCGAAAGGTTGCCAATAATAATAATGTATAGTTTCCTTGTAAAGGCTGCATTAAATTTTTTAATTTGTTGCTTTTGATTATAAATTAGAAGGATTGTGCCTCGTTGGAAAAGGAATGAAGCTATAAGTTTAATGACTGATACGCTTGAAGACAATACAAAGGAAAGAGAGGCGGATATTGAGGAGATTGCAGTCGAATTGGAGAGACTATCCCTAACATCTGCACCCTCGCCATAATTAATGGTATCAGAGCTAGCAACTGACATTGAATTGAATCTCAGGAGTAGGAGAAGGATGACTTTTAGAGTTGGAAGAGGACGAGGATGTGGTGGAAGAGGACGGCCTGTTGCAAATGTTGAAATAATGGAAAACATAGAAGAGTTGCGAGCTAGATTGGATGCGTTAACCTTAGACAAAAACATAGATGATGGAGATGCCAGTGAGCCTGAAGTTGAAGCTACAGAGGAGGAAGGTGTACAGGTTACTCCTGAGATGAGGTTCTTTCAGTCAGTGTTGAAAGCCACAGCCAGGCCATGGAGCCAATTAGTGTCGATATACCAAGGAGGACTGAATCCAGAAGAATTAATCGACTGGAATAATAGCATGGAGAAATTCTTCGATTATGAAGAAACGAAAGATGAGAAGAAAGTAAATTTTGTTGTCACCAAATTAAAAGGCCATGCAACACTCTGGTGGGATGGTGTGCAGGCGGAAAGGAGGAGACTGGGTAAGCACCCAATCAAGACTTGGAGCAGAATGGTAGCAAAGTTAAAAGGTAAATTTTAGCCCAGTAACTATCAGCAGACATTGTTTAGACAAATGCAAAATCTTAGACAGAGAGCTTTGGCAGTAAAAGAATACACAAAAGAGTTCTATAAGGTGAGCATAAGATCTGGAGAAGCCCAAGACACAAATGAGAAGGTAGCTAGATATATGAATGGCCTCAGGATGGACATTCAGGATGAGATAATTTTGTTGTCTCCAAAAACGGTAGAGGAAGCTTATCAGATAGCACTGAAAGCTGAAGAAAAACTCATGAGGAAGCAGTCTGCCAGAGGGAGAGGGACTTTCAGAGGGAAAGGAAGTCAAGGTGGTATAGAAAGATCTAAAACACCTAAATATGGAGCTAGAAGTAGCTCAACCCAGTATGCATCCACAGGAGGTGATGCAAGAGGCAGAGGGAGTTTTTCTAGAGGAAGAGGAGGCAGAGGAAGAGGGAGAGAAATAAGATGTTACAGATGTAATAAGCTGGGACACAGAGCTTTTGAGTGCCGAGAGAATGCAGAAATAAAGCAGAGAAGTGCAATTGTTTCTCCAGTTGAGGGAGAGGCACTAGCGGCAGCAGTACGAGAAGAAGAAAACACACCAGAAAGAGGAGAATCTCTGGTACTTAATAAAGTTTTGCTTAAGCCAACAAAGGAGATGGCTGAATCGCCACAAAGGAAGACTTTATTCAGGAAAGTGTGCAAAGTCCAAGGGAAATGTTTCCAGATGTGTGATGTCATATCATTGAAATCCAACTAAGAAAGAGATCGAAAACTAGTTGGATAGAAAGATCCATGAATTCACAACGCAAAAGAAAAATATTCCTTGATTGACAAAAGAATAGTGGTTGGATAGATATCTGTACATAGAAATACACGAAATATTCTTATGTTCCTTCCTGGTTGAGTTATGCAAGTAGAACACGAAGTTCACGGACAAAGGAAGGTGGAGGCTTGACAATCCAATTGTTTGGACACCAGAGTTAGTACGGAGATTCGAAGCCTCTGAATATAAGATCGCACACATTGTCGACCATTGGCTCGATCGCACCATAGGAGGATTTGTGATAGAGTTCGTGGTCGATACTTCTGTCAATTACAGTGAAGTAGAGTGCCACTAGTTTAAAGGACCATGATCTAAGTATTTGAAGTCACTAAATACTTGGATTAAGATGTTGTTCTGTGAAAAGCAGGTTATGTGGTTACCTTGGTGTTTCAAGCTACGTGAAGTGGAAATTCTTTCAAGGACAGAGGAAGAAAAGGTCATAGGTATAGCCCATTAATCGAGCCTCCTTTGAGTGATGATGAAGGACTTGTGCAGTCTTCTCCACTAAGCATTGTTTAGTTGATAAGACAAAGGTTCCCATGAATACCTACACCACCTCCATCCTCGTCGCATCCATCCACATCACCTCCATCTTCTCTCCCACCACTCACCCCATCACCCACACCAACCCCACCTCCACCACTGTTCAACATGGCGAACTCCGTAAAGCTACCTATATTCAAGGCTGTAGGAAATGAAGATCCATACTAGTTTTGGTTCATCACGAAGGCTATATGGGAAGCTAAGGGTATCACAGATGACCAAATGAAGAAATCCATGCTGGTTAGTTCTTTGTAGGACAATGCACTAACATGGTACATTAACTACAGTAATGATAACCTAATGTCCACATTGGTAGATATCCAAGCTGCGCTAAATAGAGAATTCAGTAGACCTACGTCTCAAGTGCAATCAATTGTGGGATTCAAGGAGATCATGATGAACCCTGGGGAGACTAATGTGTACGATCCGTGAAGCCAACATGAACCTAACTAACGGGTAGCACCACGAATGGTTTGTGGCCTCACTCCTGCCCCACCTAAGGGTTGTGCTACAATAATAAAAGATTGGGACCCATGCAGAAGCTCTAGAAATCATGATGAGACTACATGAGACACCAATACGGGATGCTAATTTGGGGGTTCAGCAGATTCATGCACAGTTGCCAAAGCTTTGCCTCGAAATGAAAAGTTTGAAGAAGGATAAAGCATCTCAGCTAGAGGCGCGTGAAGAAGTTTGGTGTCTAAAATGCAAATGTCAGGGTCATGACAAGGATCATTGTCTAGTCTTTGCAAACTATGTTGTAGCAGGGGGGAAATGCCTCTACAATTAGAGTTTGCGTCAGGGCCAAGTGCAGGGATCGCACTATGGTGCACTATATGCCAGCTGACTCGGAAAAATGCGATCGATAATTTCCATTTGCAGACAGACACCACAACAACTCTTCTACAATTTCTATAGTTACGAATTAATGATGGATAGAACACCTACATACAGGGTGTAGGCAGAAACACAGACTTTGGACCAAGGCATTGGGGGAATGAGAGGTGAGTATTAGGGGTGCGGCCAAGGCTGAGGTGCAGGGGGGTCTTGTAGAGGCTAACAGAAACTTATCTTTTATAATTGTGGAGGACCAGGACACTACACGAGGGACTGTCTAAATCCGACATGGCTGTCATGCCGCTACTATACTCAGTTTGACCATGTGAATGAGGATTGCCTTATATTGTTGGCTAAGACTTGCAAAAAGGGGGAAAAACCTCTGCAACTAACGTAGAACCTCCAGATGATGAGGGTTGAGCCTCGTGAGGAATACCCTAAGGTAAACATTATGCTGTGAAGTTAAACCACGACTGGGGAGGATAATGGGAAGCAGCTTGTAGAAGATTAATGGGTTTGCAAAGCACTAGAAAAGGAGACTGGGTTTGATTTGGAGTGTGCAAAAGAAACATTTATGGAAGCAAATAAAAGCTTCATTGAGGCCTCTACCTCAGGAAGTCAGGAGAAACCAGTTGAAGAAATGGACCCATCCATGATTACCACGTTCTTAGAGACCTGCATGAAACTGCTCCACGATAGTAGGGCTATGAAGGGCCTGCAGAAATTGATCAATCAATGTGCTGGAAAGGACAGTGCTACTAGTGAACCATGTGTAGCCATAAATATTTGAAAGCAGAAGGCAAGGATTGGGCGTGAGATAAGACTCATTGCACATATAGGGGAATACAAAATGGACCAAGTTATCTTGGATCTCGGGTCTAATGTGAATGTTTTGCCAAAGAAACCATGGGAAATAATGGGGAGATATGTGCTCCAGTGGTCTCTGATCCAGTTAAGGATGGTGAATCAACATAAAATTATTTCTGTGGGAAGGATACAAGGGGTGACAGTTGACATAAAAGGTGAGAGCGCACTGGTGGATTTTGGAGGTAATAGAGATTGTGTATGATAGCAATCCCTACCTTGCACTCCTTGGAATTGATTGGGCCACTGAAATGAATGGGGTAATCAACATGAAGAAGTGAAAGATGATATTTGAAAAGAAGTCACTTCGTGTATTTATGTTGATGGATTCTACAGAAAGACCACGCTATATAGAACCAGTCCATGATTGTGAAAGTGATGACGATTTGGACCAAATTTACAAGATAACGATGTGAGACTAAGATTGGGTAAATCTAACAATAGACGAGTGTATCACATGGGACTATGAGAGCTCCTCTTGGCTTGTTAGGGCCTGACCTAGGTTCAGAGTTAGTTAGCCAAACAAATCCCTATATTACTGGCCCTTTTGGCAATAGTCCATGGAGCGTGGACTGAGGTCTCACCCAAAGTAGTATGGGGGGATGCTCGAACCAAGTTTTTGCACCGTTGAGATGTCTGAGGGGTTAAATTGGTCCAATTGTTAGTCCCTTCGCGCAAGTTACTTCACGCGCTCCCTTGTTCCTCGCGCCTTGTCATAAACACCTTTGCGCAACCCTAACCAAGGGTTGTGGGGCTTCCGCGCTATTGGAGAAACACTCTGCACTATTTCCCTAAGTCCCACTTGATATCTTACTTATCTTCTTACACCAGTTAATTACCTTCACGTAAATGGATGCCTTATGATACATTTATTTATACAACACATTCTTATGAGTTCGTGTAGAAAATAAATAGTAAACTTGTAATTCCTACCCAATAATACATAAAACAACAAAAGATACACATAAATATGATAAAACTTCTCTTTATTGATGCTTTCAATGGTTATAGACCCGACTTTCCCTGCGCACTCAATTGTAGAGGTTCGCGCACTCAGCTACAGACTACTAGGCCTCTGCGCACACAACTGTAGAGTCTTCTCCTACTCTACAACCCAAAGACACACTTTACACTTCAACTCAATTACTTTCTTAGACTCATCATTTTTTTACTCTCCTTTTTCTTCCCTTCTATAGTTAGAGCCTCGCTCTAATCCCATGGTCCACATACCATGGGTAGATATTTCAAAACAACATTACATTACAAAAACAAGGGTGGACAACCTTGTGACTCTATTATGACTTTGCGCTGCGTGCCCACAAATCACATATTCTTTACAATGGACTTGGTCAAAACTTGGGCTTTAAGCCCCAAAACATGCCTTGGGGGGTGTTCCACACTCAACAGGCCCCCAACACAACCATCATGACTCACCCTCGAGTCACTTTGCCGGTGCAAATATCTTCGTACAAAGTCCCTCCAACTTTGCTCGAACAGTTGCGAGGTCAGCAACGCACTGAGCGGCTTCCTGTTGAATCTCCTATACACATTGTTCCGAGACCGCGGTGTCAGAACTACTTCCCTAGATCTGTTCCTGCATGTTTTGCATCTGTTTATAGTCCCACGCCTTCTCTCGGCTACTTGGAGTGAGAAGACTGTGCTTTTGTCGGTTAGTTAGATAGCCGAGCCACCTGTGTAGGGCTTCAAGCAACTGCCATTCACCTTTCCTAGGAAAGGTTCACCATTTAGCTTTACCAACTGCACCACTTTTCGTTTTTGACCTCCTTAACAACGTATGGTCCCACTGAATGCATTCTGAACTTTTCCATGAATTTATCAAACTTAATGTCATACAGTAACACTAAATCATTTACCTTGAAGGTGTGCAACTTAATATGGCGACCTTGCTAGGCATTTTCGCGTTGTTTTTGTACCTACTAATGGAAGCCAGCTAGGAACTATTCCTCTTCCAGTTCTTCAAACTACATGAGCCTCTCTTCTAAGGATCAGCGAACCGTTGTATTGACAAGTGTTGCTATGCACAAACTAGGCATTTTATACTCTATGGGGATTACAACGTTCACTCCATACTCCTGCCTCAGAGGCACTTGCACCGTCAATTTCTTACACGTGGTCCTATAAGCCCATAGAACCGCTAGTACATGTAGGTCCCAATCAGTCTATTGTGCATTGTGTACTTTGTTCAATGCTTCGCATACTTTGTTAAAGGCTTCTGCGTGGATAACCTTCTTCGCACTTGGTCTTTCCATACTCCATGGTTCCAATTAGAGGAGTCATTCGCACCGTTACTTTGCCCACACCTGCCTACTGATCGTGTCCCCTAACTTGATGGTTCTGTGCATCTGCGCAGGTTTCGTACCATATCCTTGTATCTATCTAGACAAGTGGGTGCGCAAACCATTTCCTTCAGAAATATTATCTGTTAATTGCATCTGAGGCTTCCCAAACCATACGCACATCATTTTCCTACATTTGTGCCAGTCCTCAAAGCTTCCCTGGTGCGTACCCCACCACCTCATAGGCGTAGTGCGCAGTACCCATCTCAAAGATTCGAAACGTTGTTTTGGCACCTCCCTTTCGAATCTATTCAGGAACTCATCTACCTCACTTAACCCATCATACATAGGAAGATTCCTTACCTTCGTTGTTACACAACAAAACGATCTAGTCATCATGTTATAGTTCAGTGCGGTTACCTCATGGAACCGTTTTTTCCATCGTTCTATCTCCTCGTCAGAATCCAAGGTGTAGGAGATCTTGTGCTCCCATGAGATTCATCCATCCGTGGTTGGATTACCAAGTCTTGCTCTCACATTCTTATCTTGTAGATGTAGTCCAAGTCATAGTCGCTTTCATAGTCACGGACTGGCTCTGTGTAGCGCGATCCTTCTGCAGGGTCCAAATATACAACTACACGCAGAGACTTTTTCTCAAAAATCATGTTGCGCTTCTTTAGATTTATCACCCCATTCATGTTAGTGGCCTAATCTATTCCTAATAGCGTAGGGTAGGGATTGTTGTCATCAACAATATCTATCACTTTGAAATCTACTAGCGTGCTTGCTCCTTCAATATCTACTGTGATCCCCTGTAATCTTCCCATAGGTAGGATCTTTTTTTGGTTCGCCATTCACAGTTGGATAGGAGACCATTGCAGCATAGGCCTCCCCATGAACTCCCATGTCTGTTTCAACAGAACGTTTGCATCTGATCCCAGGTCTAGAATCACTTGGTCCATCTCATATTCTCCAATATGTGCGGCCAATATAATCTCCCTTCATGTCCTGATTGCGTGATTTCCAATATTTCGTACTATGCATAGTTCTCCTGGCACGGCCCCAGTGCATCTATTTATGACTTCCTATAGTCCCTTCACCACCTTGTTGTCACACAGTAGCTTCATGCATGTTTCCAGGAATGTGGTGAGCATTGATGGGTCTATTTATAGCTCTGGTCTGTCTTTGCTTCCTAAAGTGGAGGCATTAGTGAAGCTATTCCTAGCTTCCATGAAGGTTTCCTTAGCGTGCTCCAAATCAAACTCTGGTTCTTTCGTCAGAGCCTTTCGAACCCAAGTACTATCTTCAAGTTGCTTTCCTTTGTCATCCCCTATTGTAATTCCACTTTGGAGCACAAGATTCACATTAGGGTCTTCCTCGCATGGCTCACACCTCATCATTCATAAGTTCTGAGTCAGGGGAGGTTGGAGCGCTCCTTTATCATACAACTGTGCTATTAGTGTGGGATAATCCTCCATCTCATGATCAAATGATGTACAATACAAGCATGATGGACACGTCAGATTCATACAATGGCATAATGTCATGGCCCTCTGCAATTATAACATATCAACTATCTACGACCTCTTTTAGGTCCTCCTCCACCTCGGCCTTGTCCGCGCTCCTGAAATCTGGTTCATGCCATCCCTAAGTTTTGGTCAAGGGTTTGCATTTCAACCTAAACTCTATCGGCTGTAGTCCTATCCATCATCAGTTCCTAACTCCTACAGGTGCGCTCATCATGTCCCACTGATCTATAAAAATTACAGAACAACTATTGTGAATTCTACGTGTACTTCTACAACAGATGGTAGTTGTCTATAGCATGTTTACCCCTTATTTGACAAATCGCACACCATAATGCAGGCATCGCACTAGGTCCTACTTGTGCCTTTGGTCTCAACAACATTGGTCCTCCTCCCATGAGGCAATTTGTGAACATCGAGAAGTGGTCCTTATCATGTCCCTGACCCTTGCACTTTACACACCATACCTCATCACGCACCTCTGAGTGAGCTGCCTTGTCTTGTTTCAAACTCTGTATCTCAAGGCACAAGCTTTTCAACTGCATGTGGATCTACTAAACTCCCAAGTTAGGATCTTGTATTGGGGTTTCATGCAGTCTCATCATGATCTCCAAGGCCTTGGCCTGAGTCATTAGCCTTTGTTGTGATAGTGTGTTCCTTAGATGTGGCATTAACGATGCTAAAAACCATTCGTGATGTTGTCCATCTATCAATGTCATGTTAGCTTCACAAATTGTACACTTCAGTCTCTGATCCAACTCCCAAGGGGTCTTGCCTGGTAGCATTGTGATTTCATTAAACCCAATGAACCACTGCACCTCTGACTTTGGCCCGCTAAATTCTTTGTTTAGCACAATTTGGATATTCGTGATCCCTAAATTTGGATTGTCATTGGAATGCTTAATGTACCAGATCAACGTGCGATCCTGGATAGCACTGACCAATGTTTCTTTCTTTATGTTATCATCCATAGCTCCCTCTGCTTCCCATACAGCTTTTATCACGAACCAAAACTGGTCCAGATCTTCATTTCCTACTTAGCAACTTTATCACTCTTCCCGTATTGACTCACAGTGGTGGCGGAGGTGGTAGGGGTGAAGATGGGGGTGTAGACGGTGAAACTAGAAGTGGTGTGGGTTGGGGTGGTATGTGCAGAATCCTCTTCTTTATCAAATTGATCGCACTTTTTGGTGAGACCTTCTCGAGCTCTTCCCCATCCCATCATGGAGGTGAAATCAAGGGGCTAGTTTCTAGTTCTGCACTACCTTCATTTTTGTATATTTTCCCACTTTGCATAACCCCAAACATTAATTTATTCTCATAACCCACTTTTCACACTATAGCATTTTAATCCAATTCTTCAAAGAGTTAATGTACTTACTTCACAGTCCTTTGAGGAAGCGTCGCTCTGCCTTGCTATAACTAACTGAAGTATCTACCGTGAACTTAGTGATGAATCCTCCTATAATTCGATTGAGCTAGTGATCAACAATGCACGCAATCTTATCCTCTGATGCTTCCAATCTGCGCACCAATTTTGGAGTCCACACAATACCTTTATTGAGCTTGCACCTTCCTTGGCTATTTTCTATCTTCGTGATCCACTTGTATAGCTTAGTAAGGAAAGATGCGAAGAAAATTTTGTGGATCTCTGTGTACAAGTAGCAGTCTAACCACTCTTCTTTTGATATTCGCGGATTCCTGTTTTCCTGTGTCGCGAACTCATGAATCTTCCTATCCAACAAATCTTCAATTCCTTTTGTAGTTGGATTCCAGTGATGTGACATCATACATCTCTATGCAGATCTCGATCCTGAAAACAAAACTATTTGTTGGCTTGTTAGGGTCTGACCCAGGTTCAGAGTTAATTAGCCAAAAAAATCCCTGTACTATTGGCCCTTTCAGCAATAGTTCGTGGAGCGCAGACTGAGGGCTAATCTAAAGTAGTATTAGCAAGGGTGCTGGAACTAGGTTTCCGCACCCTTGAGATGTCTGAGGGGTTAATTTGGTCCAACTATTAGTCCCTTCACACAAGTTACTTCGCACACTTCCCTGTCCCTCGTGCCCTAATATACTCACCTTTGCATAGCCCTAAACAGGGGTTGTGGGGCTTTTGCGCTATTGGAGCAGCACTCTGCACTATTTTCCTAAGTCCCACTCAAGATCTTACTTATCCTCTTACACTGGTTAATTACCTTCATGTAAATAGATGCCTTATGTTATATTTATTTATACAAAACTTTCCTATGAGTTCACGTAACAAATAAATAATAAACTCGTAATTCCTATCCAATAATACATAAAACATGAAAAGATACACAAAAATATGATAAAACTTCTCTTTATTAATGCTTCCAATGTTTACAGACTTGGCATACCCTGCAGACTCAATTGCAGGGGTCTGAACACTCAGCTGCGAACTACTAGGCCTCTGTGCACACAGTTGCAAATCCTTCTCCTACTCTATGACCCAAAGACACACTTTACACTTCAACTCAATTACTTTCTTAGACTCATCATGTCTTTACTCTCCTTTCCCTTCCCTTCTACACTTAGAGCCTCACTCTATTTATACAATCCCATGGTCCGCGAACCATGGGTAGATCTTTCAAACTGACATTACATTAAAAAAACAAGGGCGGACAACCATGTGACTCTATTATGACTTCACTCTCTGCACCAAAAAATCGTGGAGTCTTTGTAATGGAATTGGTCAAAACTTGGGCTTTAAGCCCTAAAACATGCCTTGGGGGGATTCCACACCCAACAGCTCCTTCACATGAGATTCGGACGAAGAATTCAATCAATGGGAGAACTGACTATGTGAAGTATCTAAGTTGCGCTATAATATGATGACCAATTCATTGCGCTCCGTGTCATTAGAAGTAAGGAATCTGCCTCATTGTGATGGGATAACTGATGTTGATTGCTTTTTGGATGCATTTGAGATAGAAGTGTTAGAGCATCATTGCTTCTAGGCCTTGGAATGGGTACTGTGCGCTACGCCTACAAGATGGTGGGGTACGCACAAGGATAATTTTAGTGATTGGAGAAACTATAGGAGGATGATGAGAACACATTTTGAAAAGCCAAAAGTGCGGACGACATACAAGTATGATGGAAGGGATGATCCGCGTCATCACCTAGCCAAATGGGCTAAGACTTATGGAGTGGATCCCCAGCCTGAATGGGTGCATCTATTTTGTCATACCTTGGATGTCATACCAATTAATTGGTACTTGGAAATAGAGCACTGCCATGGCACTGAAAAATGGGACATCTTGTGCCAGGGGTTTATAATGACATTCAACTTCGAGGATGCGTTTGACTGTATCGACACAGCGCTACAGGAGGCTAAAGCAACAATCTTTAGGATAGCTCAAGATCCTTTGGACCTAATTCAACCTGATTGGACTACCCAACTGAACCACGCACTGGAATGCTATAAGGTGACCATTGAAGAAGAAGATGAGGATCCCAGAAAGATTAATATTCCAGAAACTGAGGGTCACCATGAGGTTGAAGGTCCACAAATAGAGGATCCAGACATTACCGCGTCACTTAAAACTAGGCAGGTCAACATTGCCATAGAGGTGGAGCCCAAATTTGCAAATATTAGGGACTATTAGGACAATGTGACACCAGATAAGGTTGTTGAGCTCCTCTGCTAATATCAAGATTTGTTCCCGACAAATTTTTCTGATCTGAAGGGAATAATAGGAGCCCTGGGTGTCATGTAGATCACCCAAAAACCAAATGTGAAACCTGTAAAACAAATAACTTACCACCTTAATCGATGTATAAGAAAAGGGTCTGCACTGAGTTAGATAAGATGCTCATGGTAGGAATTATTGAACCAGTGGAAGAATCTGATTGGGTAAGCCTGATATAGTTCATGAAAAGAAACAGAAAGAAGAACTAAGGATATGTGTGGAGCTCCAAAAATTGAATGACACTTGTGTGCATGATCCTTTCCTGACCCTGTTCATTGACGAAGTCCTGGATAATGTAGGCGGCCAAGAAGCATACTCTTTGATTAATGGGTTCTCTGGGTACCATTAGATCAAAATCATGCCTAAGTATAGAAGGAAGATGACCTTCACGACTGAATGGGTATGTTTTCAATACACCGTAATGCCTTTTGCGCTAAAGAATGTGCCATCAAGCTTTTCACGTGTAGTCATTGTGGAATTCAAAGACTTCATTCATAAATTTTTGGAGGTATACTTTGATGATTGGACGATGTTTGGATTGGTCAAACACCATGTGGAAAGTCTACGCTTGATGCTAGATACATGTTGGAGATACCTGATTGCACTCAATCTATTTTATGTCCCTTTTGGGATCCTATGGAGAAATTGTTGAAAAAGGATGCTATGTTTTGTTGGAATGAGGAATTTCAAAAGAGCTTGGATGTGCTGAAAGAGAAAATGGTCACCTCACCAATCCTAATCTTCCTGGACTAGAAGAAGTAATTTCATGTCCACATGGACACATCATGTATTGCGCTGGAGGTCATGCTGACACAATTCAATGAGGGAGAACTAGATCACCCTATATCGTTCGCAAATAGGAAGCTGTCTAAGTAGAGAAAAATTATTCCACAAAAGAGCATGAAGGATTAGCTATGGTGTACACTCTCTAGAAGTTCAGGCACTATTTTTTGGGCGAACACTTTAAGATGTATACACATCATTCCACATTGAAGTACATGGTCAACAATCCTATTTTTGGGGGGGAAATATGTAGGTGGTTGTTGTTGTTCCAAGAGTACGACTTTGATGTTATTGTGAAGTCAAGGCAACTAAACGTGGGACCTGATCATCTATCATGAATTGAAATGGGAAAGGAACCTACTAATTTGGAGGAAGGGATTCCTGATACGTAGCTCTTTGCAGTACATGTTGTGAACAGTCACTTTGAAGATATCATCCAATTCCTGATGATAGGATCAGCTCCAGAAGGTTATACAAGTCAGAAAAAGAAGGAACTAGTAGTGTGCGTGGCAAACTTTTCTATCATTACATGCAACTTGTACAAAATGGGTTTAGAATAAATATTGCAATGTTATGTGCCTGAATTTGAACGAAGAAACATCCTCACTGAGGCTCATGGAGAAGTTGCAGGAGGAAATTATACAGGGAAAGCAACAACAGAGAAGGTTCTATGTGCTAGGTTGTGGTGGCCAACCCTACATAAGGATTCGAAAGCATATTATAAGGCATGTGAGACATGCCAAAGGAAAAGTAGGCCATTGTGGAGGGATGAAATACCTCTACTGTTGCAGGTGACGTTACAACCATTCGAGAAATGGCTGATTGACTTTGTGGGTCCAATTTAGCCTCAAGGAAAGAAGACGGGTGTGCGGTACGTCATCATTGTGACTAAGTACTTGACCAGGTGGGTGGAGGCACAGGCTATGAAGGATTGTACAGGTGTGACAACATCAAAGTTTATTTTTGAATATGTGTCGACAATATTTGGCTATCCACAGATCTTGATGAGTGATCGTGGTACGCACTCTCTTAATGAAACAATCAGCACGTTGATAGAAGAATTTTAGGTGTATCATCAAAACAGTACACCTTATCATCTGTAGGCCAATGGGATGGTGGAAGAATTCAATAAGATACTTGAGATCACACTAATGAATGTCTGAAATTCTTAGAGAAATCACTAGGATGTGTGCGTACCCATGGTGCTATGGGCCTATAGAATGACCTGCAAAAAACTAACTGGGAAAATGCCTTTCAGACTCGTGTATGGCATAGAAGCCGTGGTGCAATGGAATACGTTGTACCTACTTTGCACATAGTGACACACACAAGAATGGAGGACCACGGAGCCCTGGGAGAGAGGCTCGTGCAACTAGCAGAGCTTGAAGAGGACTGGTTTCTAGCTGGATTTCATCAACAAGTTCAAAAGGAGTGAAAAAAGGCATGGCACGATCGCCAGATCAAACTGAACACCTTCAAGGTAAATGATCTGGTCTTGTTATCTGATAGTAAATTTGATAAATTTCCAGGGAAATTTAGGATGCACTAGCTAGGGCCACATGTTATCAAGGAGATTACCGATGGTGGAGGAGTTCAGCTAGTTAAATTGAATGGAGAACCCTTCCTCAGGAAGGTGAATTGTAGTTGATTGAAGCCATACACCAGTGGTCCAACTAGGTGATTATATGAGGGAAGGACGACATGGAATGAGGGAATGTCACACAGTCCACAACAGTGCACAGAGAGTTGCACTACGAAGGGAGCAACCACGCAGAGCTGCCAGAAAGTGACTTTTCATGATTTGATGATGAACAAATGACCAAATGGAGTGGGCAGGGGGGGTGACATTTAAGTCAGAATTTATGGACAAGATCTTTGAATATTTGCTGCCAATCTAGCATTAATGAACCAATTTTGGGGGGAATAGTTGGATTTGAATTCAAAATGGCATATAAATTACATGTGGCCAACCAGAGGAAAACACTTTGCATATTGATAAATTGTGAGTTATGTGTTGTATATGAGATATGCATTTCTAGTAGAGATACTTGATTGCCTAGTGTTCGATTGATTTATGAAAACTGACCGCAAAATCATTCGTGACATTATTCTAGGAGCAACAGCCATAGACACTGAAGCAATGACAGCCAAGGGAGCTGTTCCAGAGGCCGCTATGGTAGAAGAAGGAGATTCCTCGTAGGTTGCACCTGCAGAGATACCAGCTGAAGTACTAAAGTCTCCAAGGTCTCCTAGACCAAGGCCTACCCCAACCAAGGAGGGTCACAAGAATAAGAAGGCCAAGCAAGCCACGACACTGTAGTCGATGCGTGCATCTCCTAGGAAACACTCATAGAATGATAAGCCCACAACATAGGAAAAGGGCAAGATGATTAACCTAGAGCTGGAAGAAGAAGAGATTAAGGATATCCTAATGGATGATGAGGATATTGAGGTGTAAACAGAGGATGTTGAAATTAAGGGGTCTAACCCCATCACTAAGCTCCCTGAGTACATTCCTCTGTGCAAGGGTAAGACCAAGGTTCCCAATGACATTGATGAGAGTAAGGTCACCTTCACACACCCCTCTTGCCAAACAAAATTGTGTTCAAAGGACTGCGCTTGGGGCATGTCCCTCTTTTGAAATTAGAAGGCTGGGATTTAGCAGACAATAAGTGGTTCCCTCATTTAGCAATGGACCAACTTATGCACTTGGTGTTCCAGAAAAGTATTGGAGTAACCACGTTGGAGCTGAGGAAGTGGATAAAAGAAGTGGATAAGGCATGATTTCTCAACCTGCTATGGGTGCTGTATTACAACTGCGCGCCCATCACAATGGTGGTAATCAAGCAGCTATTTTGCTTGGTACATGATGGGTTTCTGTGGTTGGAGGAGCCAATATCCATCATTGATATGCCAATCCATAGGATCACATGGCTACTATACACAAGGGAAAATCTGGTCATGACGTTTGGTTGAAAGGAATTCGAGCATGCCCTTGTGGAGGCCATGAAGGAAAAGTTCAAGTTAGTAAAGAAGCAGCGAGGCTCTGCCATTACAAGTATCTCTGACCCCATCGTTAAAGTGGAAACCCAAATCTTGGTAGGAAAGGTCATGCAGAAGTGTTGGGTAGATGAAGTGCTGACATGAGTCATATCTTTGGTGGCCCAATGCGTGGAGGGAGTTTAATTTAGTTGGGTGCACTACCTCTGCAGTGAGTTCATCAAAAACTACCGTGAGGCATAGGATATCAGTAAGCCATTCTGCTATGCATGGCTTTTGTTGTCCATAGTGTTGGTAGAATGGGAGCTACCTGAAGACAGTTAGTTTCTTCCGATTATGCCGAACCTACCAGAGGCAGCAAAGTACACTTTGCTATGGGTGACTAAGGATTCTCATCAGATAAAGGACAATAAGATATTTTGGATCTCAATGGAGATGAACATGTATATGGCCATCAACCGCAAGCCATGGTTTTCACCTACCAATTTTGACAGATTACAGGAATATGTGGAATTCAAGGCTGACTTCCACCACGTCTTAATATGGGCATGGAAGGACCCTGAGCATAAGTGGAATGACATTCCCTACTTGGCAACAAATGATGTGATCGACGAGGTGCTTGAGCGCTGGCTAGCAAAGTGGCACACTACCTAGGACTTGGCTGTGGGATTGAGAAATTCCGCTGTACAACGCAAGAAGGAAGTGGCCAACATGAAGATGGAACAGCTACTCATGAAAAATAGAAAGGAGGCCAAAAACAAGGCTAAGGTAGAGCATGCTGTCATGTAGTAGTCAGGTGGGCAGGCAGTAGAGGAGGAGCACACATTTGATGGAGGTTAGAAGTCGCCTTCACTAGAAACATAGGAAAACAAGGACGAGTAGACATAGCAAGGAGGAGAGGACCTAGAGATGACTCCATTTCATATCAAGTGCACCAAAGGAACAGAAAAGGTAGGGCTACGAAAAAATTCCAAGGCTAGCAAGACGTCTCTGGATCCGATCACCCTAACAAAGGGGGATCTGAATGATATAAGGGATACTATGTGGGATGCCACTGCGGAACTACTGCAATAGTTTGAGAATTAGCAACATTAGGAATTATGGGTTATTGAGACGAGTCCACGTACGCTGCAAATCTATGCATCATAGATTCAGACCAGTGCGACATCCACTAGTTCAGCCCTTGGCACCTCAGAAGCTACAGGGAGGCTGCGCGCAAGGGACCCTCGAGCCATAGTGCGACCAGATGGAGCATTTGTGATAGAGACTAAAGCTGACAGGCCCACTGTTAGCACCCTCAAGGGAGTGGGACTTAAGTTGGCAGCGCTTCCTAAAGAGGAGCTTCACCTTATATAGGATGGTGTGATTATAGAACTTCGGGCCCACAAGTAGCATGCTTTGCAGGTGATCAATGAGAAAAGGGTAAACAATGATCAGATGACTTTGTAGAGAGACTCCGCTATTAACCTTGTGACAGACCTAACCAACAAAAATCATCACATAATCAAGGTTGTGGATGAGGCATGCAGAACTATCCGAGAGTTGGCCATTCCTGAGGTTGAGCCAGTAGATGTGCAGGTTTGGAGACTCACTACGAGAGTGCACGAAACACGCACAAAGTTGGAAAAGATTTAGCTGGATCTGAACCTCAAAATTATAGGATTACAGTTGAAGGTCTAGCTTTTGACTCCACCGAAAGTCAGGGAGCAACGTGCAAATGAAATAGCAGTAGTAGCAAGTGCAGTGACGGATTGCACAATGATTTTTTAGCAGTCGCTCGAGGTACTCACCAACCTGCAAGAAGACCCCAATGTGAGAGGCTAGAGACAGAAGCGTTGTAAGTACAACAGTGCTATGATGAGATTAAAGTGACAACATGCACTGTTTCCATCACACAGAGACTCGCAAAGCTGCAAGAGGCCAAGGAATTCAAAGAACAGGTCGATACAACTCAGCACAAGGAGTTAGTGTTGAAGGCCCACTTGAAGCCTTGGTTGGATGAGGCCTACTTGATCACGACCTCCATTGAAGGCAAGCTGGCTAGTCTACAAGAGACTCAGTAGAAGCTCTAGGCTAATACTGTAGGGCCAACAACTGAGCAGTTGGTCAAGGAGATGAAACAGGCAGCCACACAGTGCGTTGCTGAGGTAGCAGTTGTCCAAGTTGGGCTAGGAGGTCTTCACGAGAAGATCTCTGTGCTAGATGAGTTACTCAAGGGTGAGTGACCATGTTTGTATTGGGGCCGTGTTGGGAACAGATCCCCTGGGAGTCAATTTTAGGGTTAAAAACCCAATTTTTGGGGTAGAAGGCCTAAAGTTTTTATAAGGAAATGTAAATTCTCCGCATTTTATGGTCACGAAGTGCGAAGATGTCAAGAGTCATTAAGGGTTCTCAGCCCTTGTTTTGTAAGGAATCATGTCATCTGTAAAGATCCACCTAAGGTCCGGACCATGGGATTGTATAAAAGAGGCTAAGTAAGTAAGTTCTAAAGAAATTAGTAGAAAAAGAAGGAGAGTTCCAGGTGCTTTGGGTTATAGGAGAGCTAAGTGCAAGAGTCTTAGCATAGGTAGAGGCTCTGCAGCTAAGTACACAAAGATCTAGGGTAGAAGTCTGTAGTTGAGTGTGCAGACCCCTGCAGCTGTGTGTGCAGGGAATATAGAGTTTGTACTGGGAACTTGAATCATTAATAAAGATAAGTATTTTGAAATTAATGTGTTTTTTTCTTTGATTATTGCATTTGATTATGTTATGTTAAGTTTTGGATTTACATTATAATCCTAATTTGATGTGCGAATGTATCTATTTCTATCTATTATTTGAAAGCAAGTACGAATATATGTTTATGCGACAACTAACATTAATTGCATGGTAAAATTGGTGAAGCCTTATGGTAATTCGGGAACTTATAACCATACGTAGTTACAAAGGCACATAAGTGCTTGGATCGGTGGCTAGGGCCATGCAAGGTTAGTCGTATGCCTTCATGAAGGTTCTGAAGGTCAGAGAAGAAGGAACATCGATAAACCCTAAGGGCTTATCGATCTACGAAAACTTGGTTCTTGCATTCCCCCATACTGCTTCGGGTGAGGCTTTAGTCTGCGCTCCATGGATTGATGTCGAAAGGGCCAATAGTGTGGGGATTTTCTTGGTTTCTTAACACCGAACCTAGGTTAGGACCCATCAACCCAGCAATTATGTTGTCAAAAAGGTGGAGGAGACAAAGCATGAATTCACACATAAAACATGAGCTTCTGCTCTTCTATTGATCACACAAAACATGATGATTACAATGAACCCAGTGAAGGGTATTATCCTTTTTCAACTAGCTACTTGCCTAAAATATCTTGACATGAAATCACATGCAACCACACACTAAAATTTGTCTGTCACTTGACTTGACTTGACTCAACACTCAAATACTCAATCACTCAATCACTCAGTTAATTGACTCTCTAAGTTTAGCTAACTCCACACGCGGGAGTAATTACTATTTCTAACACTCCCCGTTAATTACGACTGTATGACTGAACATGACTCAACATGAATTCACTATCACATAAAAATTGCTACTGGTCTATGTCTCAGCTAGGCTTACAATGACTTAATAATTTTTCATTTTCTTCTTCTCTGCTTCTAGATTCTATATCCTCGAAATTGCTTCATTCTCCATTGAACTTTCCTGCTGTAGGCATTATTCACTTGTTGCTGCTACAATTTTTCTTTGACTTTTCTTGAATCTATTCTGAAACACAATCTCATCTTATCTACTACACCTTCCTCTTCAATTATTCATTCAACTATGGACTGCTACCATAACATTGCATCTTCAAACTGAATTATTTTCCCTTCTTCTTGTGATTCATATTCTTGACTTTCTTTCAGCCATATTTCTTGATAGGAAAATATTATCTCTTCTTGACTCCATTGATGAAAAATGGTTTCAATGCATTCATATTTGTCTTCAGAAACATCCATATCATTCTTTCACTTTCACCATCAAGTACTGCTTCCTTTTTCCTATAATCTGCACACTCAAGATTGATATTCACCATTTCATTCAATTATGTTATTCCAGTTGCTTCTTTAAGACTCGCATCAATTTGTTCTATTGGTTTATGAATCCATTCTTCAATGAGCTTCAAATCTGCATCAAATTTATCAACAACCTTGCTTTCAACTTCTACTCCCATGCTATTTTGAACACCTTCATATTCAAAAACAATGTTAAAAACATCTTTCATATGACTCTCTTCGGTGAGAGCTTCTTGCTCTACATCTGCCTTCTTTTCAACTGCATGGAGGTTGTCTTCCACTATTATGTTGTTAGTGGATATTGTCATAAAAAACTCTTCAATCACTTTATCCTATTTTTAATCATCAACTGTTGCTAGATGACATACTTCTTCATGAGTAGTTCCAACTACTTCATATCATACTGCTATAGTGGAAACTTCAACTTTCAATGTTTCATCAAACATTGCGCTTGCCATATTGCTACAATCAATCTCTATTTCAAAAAAGAAACCACACATATCAACATGATGTTCATCTGCACTGTGGTGGGATATTCAAGCACGCATGTGCTCATTGTCAATTTCATTGACAATTTCAATTTCACCAAATACATCAACTGTGGCTGGATTCACCAATTCACATATAACTTTACAGTCATCATCCACATGTGTCTCATCACAGTGGGATTCACAATTATCTACATCATCCATATTACAGTGGATTCCCTGAGCATTTATTTTCTCTTTCTCTATTTCACATGCAGAGGCTTCAACTTCTCTCTTTGCAATCTTCATTGCATCTTCTTCATCCATATGCGCGCTTGCATAATGGGTTTCAATTTTATGGTCTTAATAACCATCATTCGCTTTTGAGTGGAGTTATCCAAGCTCTGTTTTCCTCTCAGAGTCTTGCTCATATACTCTCAAATCTATGACTGACTTCTTTGCTTGTGACATAACCTACTGTTGCATGCCACTCTCCCTTGCACCAAACATTGATTCCAGGAACTTCGATGCTTCCTTGGAAGTTGTAGGTTTTGCTACCTTGCGCAAACACTTCTCATCCAATGCATGTTTTATAAAATTCAATGTTCAAGCATCACATACTTCATCATATGGGTTATAAGACTTGTACTCAATTAACTCTTTAGCTCAAAGAAAATATAACATCTTGATAACCCAATGATCAAAATATTCACCTGTAAACACAGGAGGTGGTAGTAGATCAAAGCTACAACAATCACCCTAGATTTCTTCTTTGTCTTTTGCTAGACTTCTCAGTTCCTCGACTGTGGCCTAAACCTCTCTAACCATGGCAATGATCTTGGCCACTTATTTTCCATTTCTATTATTAATATGCTTCAGTCCTGCTTTGCGACCCATGACTACTATCATTCCATTTCTTATAGTTTCTTTACTAATTGCATGACGTTGCCTTCCATATCGCCCCTGAAAAAATATAATTTTCAATATGTGCCCTCGTAACGCACAATCTTCACAAAAAAAACTATCATACTTGAGAAAACACCAAAATTTTGCCAATAAATAGACTTTTGCAAAAACCCAAAATCTTACTTTTAATCCTCAAGTCTTTTCCTTATAATAAGCATTTTATATTATGAAAAACCTTTTAAAAAAAAACTCCTTTATATAGTAAATCCATTTTCTCAAAAATCCTATGACATTTTTTATATAAAAAAATCTCATTTTATATATTACTCACACTCATAAACCTTCACGTATTCAAAACACACTTTAATAATAGATATCTACGGAGCCCCTTTTAAGACCTTTGAATCTTTTTAAAAAAATCTCATGAGTCAACTCTCACTTCTTGACTTCGTTAACGTGGCATGGAGTGATTGAGGCCTGCATGCTAACTCCCTTGATGACAATGATAACTTTGACCCACGTGCATGTAAAAAAGGGTAAGTCCATGAATTGTAACGTGACTCTCTATTATGCTTACCAGTGCTATAACACCCTGTATATCACAATAGATCAAACAAGAGGAAAAAATGTTTCTCTCCTCTCTTTCATGGATTGCTGATTCATTTTCCTCGCTCTGATACCAATTTGTTGGAAAGGTAGAGGAAACAAAGCATGAATTCAAACATGAAACATGAGTTGTTGCTCTTCTATTGATCACACAAAACATGATGATTACAATTTATCTGGTGAAGGGTATTTATCCTTTTCCAAATAGCTACTCGCCTAAAATATTTTGACATGCAATCACATGCAACCACACACTAAAAGTCATCTATCACTTAACTTGACTTGACTCAATCACTCAGTTAACCAATTCTCTAAGTTTAGCTAACTCCACATGCGGGAGTAATTACTATTTCTAACATATATGAGTTCAATAAATATTTGAACTTCGGATCTCCTAGAGCTGCCATGTCTTGGTTACCACCACATGAAACAAAAAGTTTGTTTGATCTGATAGATAAACCAGGCTATGAAAAAGGCAGTCAAACCATCGACTCGCTATTATCAATGACACCTGAATGCATATCAAGACTCACACGAGAGTGGGGCCATCAAAATGTTGGGCAAATGGTGGATTGGTACTTGCCAGAAGATACAATTTGTTTGATACAAGATACCAGAGAGTTGGGCTTTACAGAAATTGGAGAGACCATAGAATGGATTTTCGAAATGGAAACACATAAGCCTTTGTTAGAGCTCAACAATTCGTTGGGTTTTCATTATTGTCGTAAAACCATTGAGTGGTTATTGAATGATTCAAATCACAACATTGCTTCAGAAAATAACACAAATTTGCTTAGGGTTGCCACTGCCCCCTTACCATCTGCCCAGTTTTCCACCTGCTACCTATCCCCCATTGAAATTCCTCCCTAGTTTTACAAAACCAATTAGGGCATAGAATATCTTCTTCTAATCCTAGTGTAGCAATGTACAATAATGATCAACCGACCACTCACACTTTTAATCTTGCAAATTTGAAACCAAATAAGAGCTGGATGCATCAAACATTTTCAATTCATGGCGTCGCTCATCGGACGATACAACCAAGCCTTAATGTTAGAGGCAATCTATTTCATGTAGGTTAGACTCAATGACTCCATGATCAATTTCGGATGATTAGTCAAGAATGACGTCACCCATTGCAATTCCAAAAAAACACTAATAGGTGGCTCCGAGAAAATCCGCAGCAAAATCCATTTCAGACCAATTTGGCACACAACAACACCATGTTGAGATTGAACATTAACCATATGGATCACTATATTGGTGATGATAGCCATTTTTAGAGGCGATATCCTACTTAGGGATATCCCAATATGCACAACGTAATTTTGTCTATCTATTCCCCTCTTTCTCTCTTTTTCTATCTCTCTCTCTCTATCTCTTCTTCCCTCTCTCCTCAACCATATATATCTATACCTCTCTCCATCTCTACTTTGTTCTCTCTATCTCACCCTCCCAAACACACACACACTTTCCCTCTCCATATCTATCTCTCACTCTCTCCCTCCCCTTACATCTATATGTATACCTCTCTCCATCTCTACTTTGTTTTGTCTATGTCACCACCCAAATATATACTCTCTCCCTCCCTCTTCCTCTCCCTCTCTCTTTCTTCCCCTTCTCTCTCGCTCTCTCTTCTCTCCCACTCTCCTCTATCCTTCACCCTCTCTCCATCTCTCCCTTGTCATTCTCCCTCTCT
The DNA here is from genome assembly GCA_000404065.3 of Pinus taeda. NCBI lineage: Eukaryota > Viridiplantae > Streptophyta > Pinopsida > Pinales > Pinaceae > Pinus > Pinus taeda. Next base: position 109,119 of record APFE031026320.1, read on the forward strand.
CTCTCTCCATTTTTCCCTCTCTAAGTCTTTCTTCCCCACTCCCCCTCTCTCCTCTCTCGCAAGTCCTCTCTCTCCCTTTCTCTCCAACCTCCCTCTGTCTCCCCCCCATCTCTTTCTCTCTCTTTTCCCTTCAACTTTGTTCATATCTCCCTCACTTTCTCCTTATCTGTCTCCTACTCTACCTCTATGTCTCCCCCCTTTCTCTCCTCCCCTTCTCTCCCTATGTCTCTCCTCTCGTCTCTCTCTTCCCCCATCTTCTCTTCCTCACACTCTCCATCTCTCTCTTGTCACTCCCTCTCTCTCTCCACCTCTATCTCTCTACATCTTTGCTTTTCCCTCCCTCTCTCTCCCTTTGTCCCCCATCATTCTCTCTCTTTGCCCTCTAGCACTGTTACTATCTTCCTCCCTCTCTCCTATATTATCTTCCCCTTGTATTTTATTTGAGAAAGTATCTAAATTAAAAAGACCCAATTGATTGTAGTATATTAAAACTATATTTTGGAAAATAATAATGTATCATCTTTCCTCTATCTTTGATTACTCTCATTGCTTGGATTCTTAGTTAAGATAGATATATGTTGGTCCTTCATAGTATTATTTATATTATAAATTTCACACACACACACACACATAACAATATTCTCCTTTTTAATTTTATTAAGAATTTCATTTAATTTTTAAGTATTACCCATTAAATGTCTTTAATAGTCATAAGGATAATCATAACCTTTTCCCTTTTATATTTAATTTTAAAATGTTTAAAATTTAAAAATAAAATATTTATAAAATATTTTGATTGTTAAATAAGTAATGGTTTTTGGGCATGTGGTATTGATAAGCCATGGTATTGGATCATAATATTTTAAGAAAGCCTATTTACAAGTTAATAATGTTCATGGTGAAGTGGGTGTGGATATTCGTGGTTAAAAATCTTCTCATATTGTAAGTTTATGGTAAGTATTAAGTTTTATGTCCTTATTAATTAAACTTGAATATGGTTAGAGAATCATTATATTATTTGAAGAGTATAGAGTTTCATCCACATTGTTCACTTTTAATCACATTTACCCATCATAAGGAGAATTGATGAGAGAAAGGAGAGGTGAAGAGATATAAATAAATAGAAAGAAAAAAATAAGAAAATAAACCAACATGAGGTAAAACGTAAAACCTAAAAAATGAAAGGGGGGAATATAATGATGAAATGAAATTAATTAATATTGCAATTAATTATAATATATTAAAAACATTGAAATAAGAATTAGTATTGTTATAATTAAGTTATTAATATCTTGTAATAAATGTATAGGATATATAAATTAAAAGAATAACTAATGGATATAAATAATATGTAATAAGTTTTATTTTTGTAAGCTGGTCAAGGCATACATCTTCATCATGTCAATTATTACACTGACGAACGAATGAACTAGTGACTACATCAAGGAGAGTCAAACATAACACTCATCATTGTCCTATCCAAGACTATGGCAAATAATATTAATAGTTTTAGTATAATATTAATATAATGATAAAATTGTATATATTAATTGTTTGTAGATTTTTATGGTGTGGTTTTTGAGATTCTTGGCTTGGATATTCCACATTATTCAATTCTATGATGTCAACATTTCAAGTCTAGAACAAGACTCATCCTTAGGATTTGATCCACAAAGAAGGAAAAAGATGTTATAAATATGATATGGAGCTTTTGTATTCAAGCTTTTGTGAACCATAATGAATTAAACAAAGTCTTTCAGTAGAAATCACATGAGAGAATTGTTTGGCCAACGCGTTTTGAACCAACAAGTGTGGTTCGTCATTAGGACCAGATGAAGAGGCAGACCATGGCAAAGGCTTAAATAGAGAGCAATGTAGAGACATAATTTCAAGTAATGGTTATGTTTGAACAATAATGTTTAAATTATAATATTAATTTATTAATATATTAAAAACAAATATTATTAAGTAACGGCATGATTAACATGACTAGTTTTTGAAAAACAATTTATTTAATTAATGATATTATTTCATTAATTTATTAAAATATTAATAAGGTAAGTGACTTATTAAAAGCTAGTTTTTGAAAAATAATATTTAAATTAATTTAAATTATTACTAGTTCTTGAAAAAAATATCTAAATAATGATAGTTAGTTTATTAATTATTGAAATTATTAATATGTAATGGTATATTAAACGGCTAGTTTGGAAAATATTTAAATAATGATATTATTTCATTAATTTTATTTAAAAATAAAAGGTAACAACTATAATAAAGGCTAGTTTTTTTGAAAATAATTATTTAAAATTAATTTATTAAAAGGAAAATACTACTAGTTCTTGAAAAATAATATTTAAATAATGATATTAGTTTACTAATTTATTGAAATATTAATATGTAATGGCTATATTAAACGGCTATTTTTTGAAAAATAATATTGAAATTAATTTATTAAAACAAAATATTACTAGTTTTTGAAAAATAATATCTAAACTGTGATATTAGTTTATTAATTTATTAAAAACAAATATTAATAAGTAACCGCTAGTTTATTAAAATCCTCTCATGTGATTTCTACCGTAAGACTTTGTTTAAAAGATATGGAGCATTGTCATATTTATAACGCCTTTTCCCATCTTTGTGGATCAAGTCCTGAGGATGAGGCTCGTTCTAGACTTGAAATGTCAACATCATAAAAATTGTATATATTATAGAAAATCTATAATTGATAGGGAAATGAATTAATGTAATTATTTTTATTAATGAGATAATATAAAAGTATGAATGTATTAATAATATAATACTTTGATCCATTAGTAAATATATTAATAGAATATTTTCTTTTGTAAGTTAGAACTTTCTATTAATTGCAAGAGTAAATATTTACTAGGCCATTACCTAAAAGTCTGTTGGTCTCACCCTCACTGATTTTGTTGACTATTGTCATCAGTTCAAAATAAACATTCCAAAAAAGATAAAGGCTAGTGGACAATAACTCGAACGAAAAGATATGCCAAAAAACAAAGAAAATGAGAAAAACACCAAAACACATACTTAGTCGTCAAAGTTGATAGAAGCTAGGTTGCCTGGCCCTTTCCCAAGTGGGGGAAGGAGGGTGAAATGGGAAACTGACATGTTGGTCTAGGTTCCAGGCCTCTTGTTGCTCCAGGTTTTCTAGAATGCATATATGCTCGCGCTAAACCACCGCCACTCTTTCTTGAAATTGACACTGGAAATATTGAATTTGTGTTAGACTGCCATGACTGCCTCATGTTCCTCCTATCAAAAATTCTTGTGGGCTTTCACTATGTTTTCACTCATTGCCTTGGTGGGCTTATGGTAGCATGAGAGGAATTGTTTCGATGTTCATGTTGGGGAACCAAAAACCCATCCTTTACACCTACACATGGACTTTCCTTCACATTTTTCTGGTACTAACATCGTGGTCAGGGTTCCGTAGTCGGGCCGCTGCCACCTCCTTCCAACGAGGACCTTCGATGTGGTACTATGCGGACACCACTCCATGATATCCGCCTAATTACTTTGTTGCTTGAGCTCCTCTCCTAATCCTCCAACACTTCCTTAACACCCTCCAATTCCTCCAAATTAATATTGTTCCACAACAATATCATAAAATTACTCTTGAGCCTAATGCCTTACACTACAGAGTCCCTCTCACACTTAATTAGGGCCACCCATGATCCAGGTGGATATTGGTGGCCACCCGCCAATGCCACTTGGACCCCCACCATTGTTGCTTTTAGCTTTTCAGTTTTCTTTATTGTAGCACAATTTACTATTTTTAGCAGTTTTTAGGGTCCTAAATTTCTGAAGCCATTTTTAGGTCCAAAAGTCGTAGTCCTCGAATATATCTTTCTAACGAGGTATTGTGCACATCAAATGGAGATCATATGCCAAAGTTACGACTCCAGGAAGTTGATGTACCAATTTACCCAAAACAGGGCTCATAGTTCAGTGTTTCATCTCCTAGGGTTAGGTTTTTGGATGTTTAGGATTTTCCATTGTTTTTCAACAATAAATAGGCCTTTGAACCTCATTGTAAGACAGTTTAGAGGCATGTATCCACCACATCTCTTCTCAAAGATAAGCTACCATAGCCCTATCTAGTTTATTTCCATTTCTGTTTGTAAGCATATTTAAGTATTTTACAGTAATGAAATGAAGTATTATTTCTACTGCATCTCTATCTGTATGGTTATATCTGTAATTTGTTTCATTACTTTTTAAATCTAGATCAATGGTATCAGAGGTGGTCTGCACTTTCTCTTTCTTTCTTTGAATGTCCCCAATGAGGTTGGGATATAAGGAGTTAGGGCTTGAACTGGTTAAACCTTTGCGAGACTATCCTCGCAAATCCTGACGGCCTCCCATGGCGGATGAAAAGAAAGATGAGGGGGCAGGAGATCCTATCAAAATATTGCTAAGAGGCCCTCAAGCGACAAAGGAACACGATGATGGACAACATTGCCCAGATCCTTTAGCGGTTACCCAAGGGCAACACATCTACTTCCAACAACTACTCTAGAAGCACCACACCCTTCAAGGTACAAGTTAACTTTGACATTCTCATATTTGAGGGTAAGATAGATGCAGGCGTCATAGATAAATGGTTAAATATACTAGAAGAGTATTTTTCTATTCATGATTTTTCTAGTCAGGAAAAGATTACTTTCTCTCTTCCCAAAGCCACCCCCCACGGCAAAGACTGGTGGGAAACCTACTGCAAATAGAAGGATGGAAGTATGTTCTCACTGTTTTCAGTCGTACCCACTTGGAATTCATTTCGGGCTGCCATCAAGGAGTAGTACTACCTTGTCAAAAGCTATGAGCATCAATACATAAAGCAGACCACGTTGCTATAGGGAAGGGATCAAGATGCGCCAGAGTTTACCAATATTTTCCATACCCTTCACACAAAGTTGGGTATCAAGGATTTAGAGTAGAATTTGGTACTCAAATACCGTGGTTACCCGCATAGGTACATCCAATATGAAATATAATTCCTGAACATCTCCTCGCTCGGCACAACATACCGATATGCTATCAAGATCGAGAAAAAATTTAAACAAAAGAAGCGAGACTTTGGATCTGTGAATCTGAAGTAAGGGAAAGGTGCCCCCAAACCACAGAACAAAGGACAAAGTCAAGGTGGGGCAGCTCAAGACAACCTGCCAAAGCTGCAAGCAAAGAATAGCACTGCAAAGCCGAAAAAGGACACGAGAAAGTGGTGTAAGTTCCATAAGAGCTCCACCAACAACAAAAGTGAGTGTCAGGCGAAGTAATCATTGGTGGTTGAGCTAAAGGTTTTAGAATAAGATGCACGTTCCAACTCTCAATCAGAACCTGACAAGGGGAATGATAAAGGGAAGTATATTATTGATGTGAAGCCCAATGCCACCATTGCCACCACAAAGATCCAGAAGGAGGAACTCAAAGATCTAGAGGAGGAGGAGCGCCTATTCCACTCCCAAATGTGGGTAAAGGGCTCCTCACTACAATTCATTATCAACAACGGCAGCCAAAAGAACCTCATTTCAACAGAGGTCATGAAGCAGTTGGGATTACTAACCACAACACATCCACAACCGCACACCATTGGTGGCTTCACCAAGGACAGGATATTCATGTGAACCAGCAATGTCACCTTCCATACAATAGCAAGCCCTTCACAGATAAGGTATTGTGTGACATTTCTCCCCTTGATGTTTGTGATGTATTATTAGGCCAACCATACTTGTGGAAGTGACATGCTATATATGAATAAAGCCCTTGTACTCTTATTGTTACTTTGGAAAATAAGTTGTACAAGATACCGGAGGTAGCACCACCTATCGCCATCTCTTTGGTTATTACAGAACAATGTAGTACGCTCATTTCCAAAACCAAGAATTTTTTTCTTGATGATACACCCTCAAGGAAAGAAGAAGAAAATGACCACGACCTCCAGACAGGGCCCCTCTACACGACAACTATAGATGGATAAGTTCATGGAGGATTACAAGGACATCTTCACCTCCCATGCAGGGGTCCCTATGTACTATCATGTCAAGCACTCCATCGATCTGACCCCAGGTGTGTTGCTACCTAATGGACCAATCTATCGGTGCTCCATTATGGAGAACGATGAAATCAAGAGGCAGGTTCAGGAGCTGCTACAGAAAGGTCACATCTGCCTAAGTTCATCACTTTGTGGTAGCCCGATCGTGTTGGTACAGAAGAAGGATGAGACTTGGAGACTCTGTATTGATTATTAGTTGCTGAACAAGATCACTGTCGGTAATAGGTACCCGATCCCACGGATTGATGACCTCCTGGACCAACTAAAGGGGGGAAAATATTTCAATAAGATTGATATGAATTCATGATATCACCAGGTACTAATCGAACCCTCCGATGTGTGGAAGACGACCTTCAAAGCTAAGGAGGGCCTTTTCGAATGGTTGCTTATGCCTTATGGGTTGATGAATGCTTCTGCAACCTTCATGAGGCTAATGAACAAAATCTTGCAGCCATTCACCAACCCATATTTAGTGGTATTCTTGGACGATATCCTAATCTTCAGCTAGAGTTGGGAAGAGCACCTCAACCACATCTGACAAGTTCTCCAAACACTGCGGCAACATAAGTTATGTGCCAATTTAGAGAAATGCACTTTTGGCATGACCTAGGTTCAATGTCTAGGATACATTATTGATGAAAGGGGGGTGCATGTGGATCCAGCCAAGATCCAAGTCATTTAGAATTGGCCATCTCCAACCACTTTGATAGAGGTTCACAACTTTTTGGGTCTTGCCAACTTCTAACACAGGTTGGTGTTGGTATTTTCTCATATCACTTGGCCCTTGAGTCAAGTCACCAAGGGAGGAGCGAAAGAAAATTTCTTTTGGTCTGAATCTCAACAGAAGGCATTTATAGAGCTGAAACATCGCCTCTGCTTAGTACTACTGCTTGCATTACTAGACTTGAAACAAATATTTTAGGTCGAGACAGATGCCTCTGACTATGCTATTGGGGTAGGCTTTACTCACTGCGGACATCCAATGGCATATCATAGTGAGACACTTTCAGACATAGTCTGGAAGTATCCCACTTATGAAAAAAGAGATGTATTCCATTGTGCAGGCCTGCCAACAATGGAAGCATTACATTTTGGGGAAGGAAACAGTCATCCACATAGACCACCGCCCCCTGCAATTCATATAGACCCAAGGGAAAATGCAGAATGATTGCCATCATAGGTGGTACACATAACTGCAACATTTCCATTTGAATATCAAGTATAAGAAGGGCAATGCTAATAATGTTGCAAATTGCCTCAGTCGACCACCGATCATGGCGTTAACCACCATACTCAACTCTTGTGGGCACGAGACTTCTAATTGGCCACTTCTATACAAAAGTGACCCAGAATTTGGCCACACATACCATACGCTCTTGGAGGGTCAGCATGTTCCATATTTTCACCTCTAGGATGCCCTGTTATGCCACTTGGGTCACCTTTGTATTCCTTCAAGCGAGCATTCCAAGATGATTTAGGAAGCACACTATAGTCGGGCTACTGGGCATTTCGGGGTGGAGAAAATGGTGGCAGTGTTGCAGAAGTATTTCTATTGGCTGAATCTTCGATAGGATGTCGAGAAGTATGTCAGATAATGCACTTCTTACACCATTTCCAAACTGACCATTAAGAAGCAAGGCCTCTATAGCCCGCTACCTACCCCTAGTCGAGCTTGGGAATCCATCTCCATGGATTACATGTTGGACCTTCCTTCTATTAAGCATGGAAATGACTCTGTTTTTGTGGTCGTCAACAGGTTCTCGAAGATTCCCATTATGGCGATCTATAAGAAGAATATCACAGTAGAAGCCACTGCTAAACTCTTCTTTGAACGAGTGTGGGTACACTTTGGAATCCCCCAGTCTATCATCTCAGATCGGGACATCAAGTTCCTTAGTACATTTTGGTCCAGTCTTTGGTCGATGTTCAACACCAAAATCACGAAGTCCACAGCCTTCGATCCCCAAACTATTGGCCAGACAAAGGTTGTCAACAGGATGATCATACACATTCTACACATGTACAACTCAAAGCATCCACACACATGGGATGAGAGCCTACCCTATGTTTAGCACAGCTATAATCGATCTCTCCACAACTTTATTGGCCACATCCCTTTTTAGGTGGGCTTGGGATTCCAGCCACTATGTCCCATTGATGTGGCCATGCCATTTGTAGCTACTCAGGTAGATTCAGCTCATGTCCAGTCCGAAACAGATAAGGAAAACAACTTCATTGAGCACATCCAACATATTTGCCACTAGGTCCACAACATTTTGGAGAAATCAAATGCCAAGTACAAGAAACGACATGTGTTATCGGGAAATCTAGTGTCCACTCGGAGCTGCTAGTCACACTAAGACTGGTAGCTATCTTAGAAACAAACAAGCTAAAACTACTTTCACTTTCCTTTATGAGAAGTAGATAAGAGGGGAACAAAGGACACCAACCTCAGTCTTGTGCTTGGTTCCTTGCTTGGTTCCTCTCCCTTTTGACACATCATTGCCACTCCTCCTTCGTCTACCCATCTTCAAAAAGCACCTGTGGAATCGAAGCAACATAATACTATCAAAGAACAAATATCTACAATCATAAACAATATAGGACCATATATATATTGACCACACAAATGCATTTATCATCAAACATACAAGAATGTGGAGGAAAACTTGAATAGCTTTGTTAATATCAAGAATAGCAAAGAGGATTACAACCAATTGTTCTGACCCAGTGTCATCCTCCCAGCATGAAAGCCCTTCTTCACCTCATGAAAAGCTTAGATCACCCAACACTATGATATTGCACCAGGAAACCAACAACACTTATTTACAAGATACAAGATTCCAGCCTCTGGATCTCTGTGATGAGGGATCCATATATAGATGTTTGCAGGGGGGTGAGTCAGCTGTTGGGTTTTTGACTAGTTTCCTCTCTCTGATAGTTCTTGATTCCACTTGGAGATTAATGATCTCTTACTCATCCCTGGGTGAATTCAGAGAGGCAAGTGTCACA
>APFE031026320.1:118222-131625 GCA_000404065.3 Pinus taeda
TCCTCTCTCTGATAGTTCTTGATTCCACTTGGAGATTAATGATCTCTTACTCATCCCTGGGTGAATTCAGAGAGGCAAGTGTCACAGGAGAAGTTTCTGGAAGATTCCATGATCATCCACCTTGAAAACTATCTCTGCCATTTGTCTACTCTCGCCTATCGCACCCTATAGAAGGAATTTTTACACTAAGCAGGTGAGATGCATCGCACCCTTTGCAGTAGGTAGTCTGTATGGTCCAATTTTGACCAGTTCTAAGTAGTTTTCTATGGAGAGCTTCTGGGAGATGATGTAATCAACTGACCTTGTTCTTTTAGGGTGTGAAGTAACACTTTTAGGGACTTAGGAGCCCTTGGTTTATGGACATGTATGATTTGGATTGTAGTGCCCAAAAATGTCTATAACACACTATTAGATGCATTCACATTCCTGACAACCTCCTATTTTACAAAGGTAAATTGGCATATTTTTGCACCTTGTAGCTAAAAGCTTCAATCAATGTTACAAGTGTAGACCACATTCTAGACCAACATCCATAGAACATGGTTTCTTACTTCATTATATTCATTGTAAATGTGTCATTTTTTCCCCAATTATGGAAGCACTAGATGCAATGAATGCTCCCAAGTTTTGAGCATCAAAATTTATTGCATTTTGGATAGATTCCAAATTATTGGTTATGCAACATGCTGCTTAGAAATCTGCATGCATTAAGCATTACTAATTATGGTGACAACCATTAAGTTCCATTAACACTAATCAATCCCATTACATTCCATGCGAATCCATCATCTTCCTTTTCTTATATTATAAATTATTTTATGAAACTTCTATTTAACTAATGTGTTGCTTATTAGCATGATTCCTGGATGATCCTGATTGCCCTAAAAATTACAACTACAAAATGACAATAAGAAATAACAATATTTAATAAAAATGGATCAGTATTGTAGGACCCACTGAATAAGTCATTCGTCAAATCAATCTTCACACTTTTTTAATCATTCTCTTCACGTGGTTGGTGTTAACACTTACATAATATGTGATCTCTTTGTGGGCTTCTTAGAAGATATATGTGTGAGATATCCCCCTAGGTTGAATGGGCTATTGTTTCTCCTGTTGAACTGCACCTCTATCAACTTCATTGATATTCCTGAGAACCTCTTATTTTTTATAGGAAATTTGTTGTACCATTTCACCTTGTAGTTGAAAGTTTTAATCCATGCTACAAGCGTAGACCCCATTCTAGACCTGTACCCATGCAATATCGTGTCATATTTTGTTATAAGCAATGTAATTATGTCATTTATTCCTAAACTATGGAGGTAACGGATGCAGTGAATGATCCTAGGTCTCGATCTATGAAATTTCATGCATTCTGAATAGATGTCAAAGTATTCAATAACAGTTATGTAGTATGCTACTTCAACATCTGCATGCACTATGAATTACCAATTATGGTGATAATCACCAAGTTCCATTACTACTAATTATGCCTAGTACATGCCATGTCAAGTCCAAAATGTTATTTTTTGTGTAGTATAAATTTTTCTTCTGCAAATTCTATATCACCAATGTCTTTCTTGTTAGTATGATGCCTAGATGATCCTTATCGGCATAAAAAATAAAACTACAAGAAAAACAATGAGAAAAAACAATATCAAAGAGAAATGGATGGGTATTTCATGACCAATGAATCAATCATTCATGAAATGAGAAATTAGCATCAAAATGCCTTAGTTTGTGGAAATATACCTATGACTTGTTGGTTATTATTTGATCTTTTCCTGAGATTTTACTGAGTCATTGATTCACTACATAAGCCCTTCAACATCGAAAAAAGTCATCAAGGGTAATTTATGAAAAGTTTTATTCATTATATTAGTCAAATACATTGTCACCTTTTCACTCTCATCTAGCTCTTGGTTTTACTCCATAATGCATCATTCATTTTGTTTATTGTATGTGTTTTATATTAGACACTAAAAGGTCAAAATGGAAATTTATTTTTGGTAGCTTAGTCTATTTCCTATATGGCATATCTATTTAAGAGTTAGTTCTTCAATGATGATTCAAGGAGATTTTAATATATATCACTGTCAATTTATTTGTAATAGCCCTCCTTCCTAAAATCCATCTAGTTTTCCACTATTTCTGGTTCATAACTATCATGAAATGGTTTTTTTAAAGATAGTGGAAACCATTTTCAAACATTAATATAATGATATCATCTTATCTTAAGCTCTGTTTCATGAAGCTATGTCTTGATATTTATTTTAAATAAATAATTTTATCTTTATGAAGTTATTTGCATCTATTTAATTTTTGAAATTTGATACATAAATTTTCTTCTAGCATTTCCTTTAATGTATTATCATGTAAAATGAGCTTAATGTGATCATTGTTGATGTTTTCTATTTAATTGTACTTGATAATATACTCTTTTTAATGTTTCTTAGTTTCTTTTTAAGAGTGCTTTTCTCTAGGTTTTTTTGTGAAGTTTTGATCATTATCTCTTGTTTGTGTTATTCAAAATATAAAACTTAATATTTATCCTAATGCTAGAGGTTAATATGTGGAAATTTTTCAAATATTTGTAAACCTTGGTCCGAAAGTCGACTTTCATATTTTTGACCTTAATAGACAAGGTTAGGGTCAAGTAGTATCATCTGTTTTATCCTTGTATTAAACTTCTAGTATTCATTACTTTTTAAATGTTTATTATCAAGCCCATGTAGCAAATTTTCAATCTTATGTTGTAGCCTTTCCTTATTACCAAGGTAATTGTTGATTGTAAATATCACTCTTGTTGATGGTTTAACTTCAAATTTATGTAATCTTTTCTATGTTCTTGTTGTATTTTACATCTTATTATTTTTCTTTCCATCATAATTTCCATGATATCACTTTGGGAGTGTCTCTAGATTCCTTCTTCTTGACTCCTTTCTTTCCTTCTTGAACATGAATTTCTTGGCCCTTGAACTCTTTCCCCACTTTGTGAACCTAAATATTATGGTTTCCTTCTCTCTTAAACATTTGCAAATGGAGTTACTCCTATATTAATCATTACTTTGTCTTTTCACGTTTCCTGAGCCTTGGAAGAAATCTCTTGTCACTTTTCTGTGAAATGGGACCAATTTACTGATGATGTTATATGTGCAAAAAATAATATTCAACTAGATAGCCTTCTAGAGATACATATAGTTTTAAACTAAATAAATGGGTCACAACTTGAGACTGAAAAGCACCTCTAGTCTATCTTGACTAAGGGTCTAGAGGATGAAAATGAAACTTTAATTCATTAATAACAAATACTAAAAATTGTGTACATGTAGAATGGAAATAAACTAGCTTGGATGATGGTAGCTGATCTCTAAGAAGAGATGTGATGGATACATACCTTCTGAAATGTGTTACAATGAGTCTCTAATGCAGGAGCATGTGGCTTAGAGGGAAGAAATCTTCAAATATATTCCAAAATTTAAAAAAAAATCTATAGGCAAGTGAGTGGGGTCCTTTAGCCAGTAATTTCCATGCTTTTGTAGTTCAAGATAGAATAGAATTAAGAGTAAAACATGCCAATTATATTGCTTATGGATAAGCTGTAATAAAGATTTATGCTTTAAATCATTCTATGTAAAATGTGGTTTTGTAAAGGATAATGGCCGAGAATTCTTTATCAATTATTTATAAATAAGAGACAATGAGATTCTCAGGGAGAGCGGTGCTCGGAACCATTACCCCTTGAAAAATTCTCTATCTATTTATCTAAATTAATGGCTTTCTCCTAATTGATAATGGAATGCATGTATCTGTTAAATTGCCTTCTTCTGAGTTAAAAATTGATGAATTCACCTTATTTTCCATGTGATGCTTGACTGAAGCCTTTAAGGTCATTTTCTCTTCATATCAGCGCGTGTAGTCTTTCTAGTCATTTAAAAGATTTCTATGGGGAAACTCTGTTTACACAGAGAAATCATGATATTTTCTTAAGAAAAAGATTGTTCTGGACTTGAAACTTTATTGGATTTGGTTCACTCCTGTATCGGGTCTGAACCAATATCACGTCTGAGAAGTGCAAGCAGAGTAGAGAGCCTTTGGAACTGCCAAAGTGCGGAACCCCAACATTATGGAACCAAAACATTATAGAGAAGTGCAGAAAGGGGCGTCGGGTCCGTGAGGACAATTGCATCGCAAACCTAGAGGTGGGAGGAACCAAGAATTGGTGCTTTGGAAGCCACCAATAGCGATTGCCAACTATCGCATCAGGAAAAGGAAGGAGGAAGGGCATTAAACATGTCAATAGTGTATATTGCGTACAACACAGAACTTGGAATATAAAAGCCTTCCAATAGTGTAATCCCTTTGGAATTACACTAAGACTGTTTATAATCCATGATAGTGTTTTGAAAAAGCTGCCAATAGTGTTTTTGGTTAATTCTTTTGGAATTACAGTTCCAATAGGAGTATAGGTCCTATTTATCAATTAACAAGGGTTGTTTCGATTGGAGGAAAATCCATGAGGCTGTGAGTTAGATGACCGATATGCCAATTGACATAGAGGAAGAAATTTGGTTTGATATAGAAGAAATTGTAACCATGTTTGAGAGGTTATCCATATCGCCTGCACCCAAGCCACCATCAGAGCAGCCATTTGACATTGGATTGAATCTCAGAAGTAGGAGAAGAAAAGTTACTATGGATTTCAAATTTGGAAGAGGATGAGGACATGGTGGACAAGGACAACCTGTTGCAAATGTTGAAGTAATGGAAGCTATGCAACAGATGCAAGCTAGATTGGATGGATTAACAACATGCAGGAACATAGATGATGGAGATGTTAGTGAACCTGAGATTGAAGCTACAGAGGAGGAAGTTGTAGTAGTTACTCCTGAAATGAGGTTCTTCTAGTCAGTGTTGAGATCAATAGCGAGACCAAAGACCGAGGTATCAATATATGAAGGAGGATTGAATCCAGAAGAATTAATAGACTGGATTAATGGCATGGAGAAATTCTTTGACTATGAAGAAACATAAGATGAGAAGAAAGTGAAGTTTGTTGTCACCAAGCTAAAAGGCCGTGTAGCGCTTTGGTGGGATGGTGCACAGGTAGAAAGGAGGACACTTGGCAAGCAACCAATCAAGAATTGGAGTAGGATGGTAACAATGCTAAGAGGTAAGTTTTTTCCAAGTAATTATCTGCAAACTTTGTTTAGAAAAATGTAAAATATTAGACAGAGATCCTTGACAGTGAAAGAATACACAGAGAAGTTCTATAAGGTAAGCATAAGAGCTGGAGAAGCTCAGGACAAAAATGAGAAGGTGGCTAGATATTTGAATGGCCTTAGAATGGACATTCAAGATGAGATAATTCTATTGTCTCCTAAAACAATAGAGGAAGCTTATCAGATAGCACTGAAAGCTAAAGAAAAACTCATGAGGAAGCAGTTTGCCAGAGGGAGAGGTATTTTCCAAGGATGGGGAAGTCAAGGTGGTAGAGGAAGATCTACAACACCTAAAGATGGAACTAGCAGTAGCTCAACCCAGCATGCACCCACAGGAGGTGGTGCAAGAGGTAGAGGGAGTTTTTCTAGAGGAAGAGGAGGCATAGGAAGAGGCAAAGAAATAAGATGTTACAAATGTAACAAGCTGGGACACAGAGCTTTTGAGTGCCCAGAGAATGCAAAAACAAATCAAAGGAATGCAATTTTTTCTCTAATTAAGGGAGAAGCACCAGTGGCAAAAATAGAAGAAGAAGAAAATATACCAGAGAGAGGAGAATCTTTGGTAGTTAATAAAGCTTTGCTCAGGCCAGCAAAGGAGATGGTTGAACCATCACAAAGTAAGACTTTATTCAGGACAGTGTGTAAAGTCCAAGGGAAATGTTGCGAGATGATCATTGATAGTGGTAGCACTGATAATTTGGTCTCTGTTGGATTTCAGGCCTCTGTGGGAATTTTTTGTAGCTTCATGTTCCGGATTATCCACAGTTTTAACTTCATTCTGCCGAAGTTTCTAACCCCAACGAGGGTCCATCTTCAGGACACTTTGAAAGATAGATGAAATGAATGAAGGTGGTGGAGAAATTGAAGGTGAAGAAAATGAAACATCCAACACCTTACAAGGTGTCATGGTTGCAAAAGGGACATCAACTGTTAGTGAATGAATAGTGTGAAGTGGAATTTTAGTTTATGTTTGTGATGTGATGCCAATGGATGTGTGTCACATATTACTTGAAAGACCTTGGCAATATGACAGAGGAGCCATGCATGATGGGAAAAGAAACACCTACAATTTTGGAAAGGGTGGTGTCAATCATACGTTTCTGCCTCTACAAGAAGAAGATGTACCAAGAAAGAAGACTGATCCAAAAACTTTGTTACTAGGAGGAAAGGAATACTTGAAATAGATTGAAGAAAATGACATGAATGTTTCTGTAATTTGCAAGCCCAAGGTAGTAATGAATTCTACTAAAGTTTTTGATTTACCCATTGAAATTCAATAAATGTTGCAGAAATATTGTGATATTGTTGTTGATGATTTGCCTAATGAATTACCACCCATTAGAGGAATCAGTCATCATATAGATTTGATACCTGGAGCAATTCTACCTACCAAAGCAGCTTATAGAATGACTCCTACAGAAAATGGAGAAGTTAGAAAGCAGGTGCAAGAATTGCTTGACAAAGGGCTGATCAGAGAAAGCTCGAGTCCTTGTACAGTACCAACAGTGCTAAGGCCAAAGAAAGATGGAGGTTGGAGAATGTGTACAGATTCAAGAGCCATCAATAAAATGACAATCAGGTATAGATTTCCGTTACCTAGAATTGAAGGTTTAATGGACTACTTGAGTGGATCAAAATATTTTTCAAAACTAGATCTTAAAAGTGGGTATCATCAGATAAGGATAAGAGAAGGGGATGGGTGGAAAACTGCTTTTAATACAAAGGAGGGACTGTATGAGTGGAGATTAATTCCTTTTGGGTTGTCAAATGCACCTAGTACATTCATGAGACTCATGAATGAAGTTCTTAAAGAGTTCATTGGTAAGTTTGTAGTAGTATATCTGGATGATATATTAGTCTACAACAAGTCTAAAGATGAGCACGTGAGGCATTTAAATCATGTCTTACAAAGGCTGCAACAAGAAACATTATTGCTGAATCTGAAGAAGTGTTCATTCATGAAAGAAGAACTAGTGTACTTGGGATTTGTTATTTCTGCTGAAGGGTTGAAGATGGATCCAGAGAAGATCAACGCAATTATGGAGTGGCCTTCACCCAAGAGTGTTTTTAAGGTAAGGAATTTTCATGGTCTTTCTACCTTTTATAGAAAAATCATTAAGAATTTTAGTAAGATTAATGCATCTATTATAGAGACCATAAAGAAGGACAAACAACCATTTAAATGGACTGTTGAAGCAGAGCAAAACTTTCAGCTATTAAAGAAGAAAATCACTGAAAAGCCTATTTTGGTTATGCCTGATTTTAACAAACCTTTTCAAGTGAAGTGTGATGCTAATGGAGAAGCAATTGGAAGAGTTTTAAGCCAAGAAGATAGACCAATAGCTTATTTTAGTGAAAAGCTAAATGATTCCAAAAAGAAGTATTCTTCCTATGATAAGGAGTTCTACGCAGTTGTGTAGTCATTGAAGAAATGGAGGCATTATTTAATGTCAATATAATTGATTCTTTATTCAGATAACCATGCATTACAGTTTATAATGCAGCAGCCAAAGCTCAGCCAGGAACATTCTAAATGGGTAGAATATATTCAAGGTTTTCATTTTCTTTTGAAACATATAAATTGCCAATCAAATAAAATTGCAGATGCCTTAAGTAGGAGAGATGTATTGCTTCAAGAGAGTCAAATCCAAGTGTTGGGTTTTGATTTTCTTAAGGAATTATATGAGACCAATTCAGATTTTAAAGAGGCATTTGAGGCCTATAAAAATCCTATTTTGATGGATATAAGTAGATGGTTGGATTACTTCCTACAATATGGACTATTATTTAAGAAAAAGCAGCTATGCATACCAAACTATTCAATGAGAGGTAATTTAATCAAATAGAAACATCGTGGAGGACTTGCAGGACATTTTGGCATAGAGAAGATTTTTGAGCAGCTAAACATATTTTATTTCTTGCCAAAAATGAAATCTGAAGTGGAGAAGTATGTGAGAACTTGCAAAGTCTACCAATATGCAAAGGGAAGGAGCCAAACCATAGGTTTGTATATCCCATTACCAATTCTAGATAGACCTTGGGATATGGTAAGTATGGATTTTGTGTTGGGCTTACCAAAGACTCAAAGAGGTAATGATTCAATTTTTGTTATAGTGGAAAGATTTTAAAAAATGCAAAACTTTATTCCATGTTATAAAACTAGTGACGCTTCTCACATTGCTAATTTGTTTTTTAAGGAGATTGTAAGATTGCATGGGTTTCCCAAAAGTATTGTCTCAGACAAGGATTTCGAATTTGTTGGACATTTCTAGAGAACACTATGGAATAAGTAGGGAACTAAATTAAGTTTCAGTTATGCCTATCATCCACAACCTGATGGACAAACTGAAGTGGCGAACAAGAGTTTAGGCATTCTTTTAAGGAGCCTTAGTGTAGAAAATCCAAAGCAATGGGATCAAGTGTTAGAACAAGCTGAGTATGCATATAATGGCTCACCTAACAGGAGCACAGGATAGAGTCCATTCCATATTGTTTATAGAATGCATCCAAGAGGGATATCTAAATTAAGAAATTTGGAAAAAAAAGAGATGAGAAGTGCTGAGGGTGAAGACTTTTCTTCAGAAATGCAAGTAATACATGAACAAGTGAAGCAACAGTTGCAGGATAGCAACGTCAAATACAAAACTAGAGCAAACATGAGAAGAACAGAGGTGAAAATTCAAGTTGGGGATTTGGTTTTATCACATCTCAAAAGGGAGAGATTTCTAAAGAGGGAGTATAATAAATTGAAGTTCAAGAAAATTCGACCGTGCAAAGTATTGAGGAAATTCTTTGCAAATGCTTATGAGATTGAGTTACCCCCTGATGTTGGAATATCACCAATTTTTAATGTTACAGACTTGTACAAGTATGAAGGTGAAAATGCAAATGATACAACACAAGATCAAGAGACCCAAGAGATTGACTGGGTAAAACAGTTACCCACAACAAAAGAGTTACAGCCAAAAAGAATTATGGACAAGAAGGAGTTTAAAAAAACAAGGGGATGAGATTACTTCCATTATTTGGTAAAGTGGAAGGATAAATTGACCGCTAAAGCTACTTCAGTTATAGAAGGCATGCTACAGAAACTGGGTAGTTTTGTAGATGAACTCATGGACAGGAGCCCATGGAGAATTTTTTCCTCAGGAGTCTGATGCAAGAGCATGTGGCTTAGAGGCAAAATGTCTTCAAACATATTCCAAAAATCTAAAAAAAATATACAGGCAAGGGAGTGAGGTCCTCTAGCCAACAATTTCCATGCTTTTCTAGTTCAAGATAGAGTAGAATTAAGAATAAAACATGCTAATTATATTGCTTATGGATAAGTTGTAATAAAGCTTTACGATTTAAATCATTCTATGTAAAGCATCCTTTTGTAAAGGATAATGGCCGAGAAGGCTTTATCAGTTATTTATAAATAAGAGACAACGGGACTCTCAGGGAGAGCAGTGCTCGGAAGCATTATCCCTTGAAAAATTCTCTCTCTGTTTATATGAATTAATGGCTTTCTGCTAGTTGATAATGGTACATGTGTATTTGTTAAATTGCCTTCTTATGAGTTGAAAATTGATGAATTTTCCTTATTTTACAAGTGATGCTTGACTGAAGCCTTTAGGTTCGTTTTCCCTTCATATCAGTGCATGCAGGCTTTCTAGTCATTTTACAGAGTTCTGTGGGCAAACTCTATTTACACAGATAAATCATGATATTTTCTTAAGTAGAACACTATTATGGACTTGAAACTTTATTGGATTTGGTTCATGCCCATATCGAGTCTGAACCAATATCGCGTCGAAGAAGCGCAAGTAGAGTAGAGAGCCTTTGGAACTTCCGAAGTGTTAAATCCCAACAATCCGAAACCGAAACATTATAGAGAAGGGAGGAAAGGGGCATTGGGTCCATGAGGACGATCACATTGCAAGCTTGGAGGCGAGAGGAACCAAGTATTGGCGCTTTGGATGCCGCCGATAGTGGTTGCCGACAATCGCATCGACAAAACGAAGGAGGAAGGCCATTAAACATGCTGATAGTGTATATTGCATATAACGCAGAACCTGGAATTTAAAAGCCCATCGATATTGTAATTCCATTGGAATTACAGCAAGACTGTTTATAATATGTGACAGTGTTTTGAAAAAGCCACCGATAGTGTTTTTGGGTAATTCTTTTGGAATTACAGTTTCGATAGGAACAGAGGTCCTATTTACCAATTAACAAGGGTTGTGTCGATCAAAGGAAAATCCATGAGGCTATTAGTTAGATGATTGATATGCCAATTGACGCAAAGGGAGAAATTTGGCATGATATAGAAGAAATTGTAACCAGGTTTGAGAGGTTATCCATATCACCTGCACCCAGGACACCTATCTCATAGGAATATTTATTATTCAAAAACAATGGAAAACACAAAACATAAAAAAATATCTAACCCTAGGAGATGAAGTGCTAAAATTCAGTGTGCTCCATTAGGGTCAAATGGTACATCAACTTCCCAAGGTTGTAATTTTCGCATACGATCTTTGCTTAATGCTTATGATACCTCGTTAGAAAGATATATCTAAGAAATACAACTTTCTACTAAAAACCTATGCTACAAGCATTGCATTTTCTCATTTTCAAAGAAAAATGTTGTTTAGGGCCTCCAAATGCCTCTAGAATTCCACGATCCAAAAACAACCAAAAATAGTAAATTGTGATACAATTAAGGAAACTGAAAGAAATAATGTTGGGATTACAAGTGGAATAAGAATGTATCAACCAGTATCTACCTTGATCAATCATCCCCCATTAGGAAGCAATGTTCCCCATTACATTGACTTACTACCTGAGATGGGGAAAATTCTATTGAGCTTGGTCCCTCGTGAGCCCCTTACCCTGGTGTAGGAGCTAGCCATATTTGAGTGTTCTTGATATATTTGTCCATGAGATAATCAATTGTGTCCTAGTCCATGTAGTATGTGTTGAGCTCTGTTGGTCTCAGTTGTTTGGCAATGTCTGATGTGTCCAAAAATGGTGGGAAGTATGGTCGAAGGTGGTCCACATTAAACAATGGGTGCAGGCCAAGGAATGGGGAAATACTGAGCTCAAAAGCATTACCTCACCCACCCTTAGTGATGTTGTAAGGCATGCATTGGAGTGGTGGAAGCTTCTAATGGGCTCAGACAAGGAATTCTTTCTGCAAATGCAACCTAACTTTATCGCCCACTTAAAACTTATGTGGCATCTGATGTGGAGAATGTTGTTATTTATATTTGGAATTGGCTTTGTCCAAGATTTCGTGAACCTACTGGAAAATGTGCTTGATGCATTCAATAAACATGGTTACTTTACCATCTTCAGACTGTGCATGTGTAGATTTTTCTTGTGTAGTTGCATGATTCATGGCAACATCAATCATAAATAATGGTTGAAATCTAAGACCCACTTGGAATGGAATGTAGACAATCAAATTGTGGAGAGATATGTTATAATTGTGCTACACATACAGAAGGATGACATTGCAGGTCTGTGGATGATTCGAGTTATACATGCGTAGTATGTGCACTATCATCCTACTGGCAACCTTTGTATGGCCATCAGTCTGGGGATGGAATGAAGTTGACTTGTTGAGCCTATTGTCTAATAATTACTAAAGACTCAACTAGAATGTGCTCAAGGACCTCTTATCCCAATCACATAAAATGGTATATGCAATCCCAAAATATACCCATACTCATTTGAAGAATATTTTGGTAGTGTCCTATATTGTGATACTCTTCTTGTAGGCTACTAATATAGTCGTCATAAAAAATCTATTCATGACCATAAATAAACGTTCATTACAATATTTTGTAAAAGGGGGACTAGACAAATAGTCCATTAAGATGGATTCCTAGGGCTAGCTTGGAGTGGGAAAAGGAGTTTATATGCCTTGCTTCTTTATGGTTGGCTTAGCGATGGCACAATCATTACAAGGTCTGATATATTTTCAACCATCCTGTCAGCTAGCATAATAATGCATCCTAGATGTGAAAGTATGGTAATTGCTTTCCATCCACTAACATCTGGTACATGGTGGTGAACTGTGGATTATTTGTGTATAGTTGTGGCCATCCATATCTCTCATGGCCATAAGAGTCAAGGACAGTGGTTAGTACTGCAACTGGGGGTCGAATGAGCCAATCTACAAAATTATTGGTGTTACCCTTCTTGTATTTAATGTTCAGATTGAATTGCTTAAGATATTTTGACCTCTTCTGAAGGCAATTATTTTGCAACTTCCCTTGGGTATGTATAAACTAGAGAGGTCAGTGATCTCTATGGACGAACTTATCCTTCCACAAAATGTAATGTTTCCATTGCCCCTAAGCTTGCATGAAAGAATATATATCTTTATCACAGGTGGGGTATTTTTGAATTGTATAAGAAAGTGTCTCATTGTGATAGACCATTAGATGCCCTTGTTGAGTTAGAACTACACAAATAGTATAGTCAAAGACGTCTATCTCAATTTCAATTGGTTGTTGTAGGTTTGGCCATGTGAGTATTGGTCCAGAGTGAAGGTGTTCCTTCAACTCAATGGACACCTTTTGTTACAACTCAAACCACGAAAAATAGTCTTTCAATGTACCCTTGGTAGCCTGAATGAAAGGCTAAGTGATATGAGAGAATCTCAACAAAAACCTCTGATAAAAATTGTCGAGTCCCAAAAGGTTGTGATACTATGTTAAAGTGCTTGAGGCTATCCAATCTCACATGACCTTAGCCAGATCCACATCCAAGACTTGGTCATCAATTATGTAATCTATATATTTCACTTAGCTCATGCCCAAGGTGAATATATCCAAGTTGGCACATAGTTTGTGCTATCACAATGTTTGGAGGACTTGTCGAATGTGTTGCAAGTTCTCTTCCCAACTCTTGTTGAATATGACGATTTTGTCCACATATACAATCATGAAAAAGTTGGTGAAATTATGCAAGATTTCATTTGTCCATCTCATAAACATTGCAGGGGAATTTGTCAACCCAAAAGGCATGAACAACCACTCAAAAATGGCCTCCTTGTATTTGAAGGTAGTTTTCCATACATATGTGGGTTCTATTAGGACTTAGTGATAACGAGACTTCAAATTGATGTTTCTAAAGTTCTTTGCACCCTTGAGATGGTCAAGAATGTCATCAATCCATGGGATCAGA
>APFE031026320.1:133488-143737 GCA_000404065.3 Pinus taeda
TCTACCACCAGAAATTATGGAAAGCTCATTATAAACATCACTTATACCAAGTCTGCAATGGATTCATGCTACCTATTTACTATGCAATTTTTGATAGACCTGCCCCTAAGATTTCCTCTCAGGCAGAGATTGACTTGACAGCCTTAGGAACCTGGTTTGAAGAAGAAAAATTCACTTATATAAGAGTTTTCGGTAGTCAAGCCATGCCTCATATCATCCCCTTCTATATACCAGACAAATTATTAGCTCGCGAGATAGCATATCGGCTTACAACCGCATCAGCTACAAAGACTCTCAGAAATTCAAAGAAGCAAGTTTGGCCTCCTTTTCCTCTAAGGTGTGGCGTCTATGCTCTTCATGATCATAAACATGTAGAGAAAGAGGCGGAAAAAATTAACATCCTAACTCTCGCCACTCTTCCTAATAGATGTTTCGACCCGAAGAAAGTAATCTATAATGCTCTAGACCAGGCCAAACTCTCTAAATTTGAACATAAGGAAGGTGAGTTTGATGACCTGTTCTCCTCAACCGAGTCAATATTTCAGGTGCAGCAGCTAGCTAGAATGAAATACCATCATGACGAGTTAGTATAATTTAATAAACCTAGAGAGCAGAGGTTGCAAGCTCTGCCTCTAGATTTGTTAGCTACTGCCCCGATGATACAATCAAGCGAGCCTGAGCAGTAGCTTACCAGTGAACCTCCTGCTACATCCGAAATCTTTGAAGAAGTCCAAAGAAGAGAGCAGGAGGAACTCCAGAGGTTAGAACAAGAGGAATCACAGAGGAAAGACAGAGAGGAAGTGGAAAATAAAGAACAGGAGAGAATACGGGAAGAGGAACAGAAAAAGCAGCAGAAGCAAAGCAGTAAAGAGGTGAGTGTCGATACTCAAATGGACCCAAGATTGCTCGAGGAATGGCAACAATTTAATACAATTATAAGCAATCTTGAGAGCTCAATGGATGCCGATACACAAGATACAACATCAAAGGAAGTTCCAAGCAAAGGAACAAGCGGTCTACCCCCAACTACAGTAGTAAAAATAATTCCCAAGAATCCTTCGGAGAAAATTATTTTGTAGGTGGAGGACATTCCTCCACTGGATGTTTTCTATAGTCCAAAACACAGGGCTGTAATCAAGCGACAGTGTAAAAGAAGAAGGATTGATCAACCTTCTCTATTCCCTGAACAAACAATAACAACCAATGTGGTGTGGAGGGAAGAATTCGACCCCTCCGATGACCTGACAAAGTTATCCCAATATGCTGGTGTCTATTCGACAACCACAATGGTAAGGCATCGAAGGTAAGCAATTTGTTGAAAGAAAAGGATCAAGTGATCTCTTCATTGCAAGCACAACTATCGGAGGAACAACAGAAGTCAGAACAACTACAACAGCAACTATCCGTGCAGCAAAATTTAAATAACCAGCTCAACAAACAGTTGCATGAAGAGAAACAGAGGATCGATATGGGAGAAATTCAGAGATAGAAAGAATTATCAGAGGCATTATCAAAGTTGAAGGCAATAAATGAATAAATGGCAAAGACAAAAGGTGAGCAAATTGCTCAATTATCAGCTCAGGTAGAGAAGTTCAAGAGTCTTCGCCAGCCTGCCGAGTTTAGAGCAGAGGCAATGTAGATTTAACAAGGCATTAATAACACAAAGAAGATTGTCGTGTCATGAAATTGCCCAAGTTGAACCTCTGTGCGACATAACAACATCTATAATAGACAAATCAGTTGATGCCAGGCAGGATTTAGAGCAAGTCGATGACACTTTGATAGATTTTCTTACTTGGCAGGACTCTAATGAGGGACATGCAACAAACTTGCCCAAAATTTTAGAATCCCATAAAGAAATC
This sequence comes from Pinus taeda, assembly GCA_000404065.3. Classification (NCBI taxonomy): domain Eukaryota; kingdom Viridiplantae; phylum Streptophyta; class Pinopsida; order Pinales; family Pinaceae; genus Pinus; species Pinus taeda. The sequence goes on from APFE031026320.1 coordinate 135,351, forward strand.
CTATTCATGGAGTGGTAGTCCCAATTAATGAAAGTAGAGAGAGCGATTTCTAGATGCAAGTTATCTACGAGCAATTTAATTGACTTGATCAATATTACTCTCCATTTATCTAACATGATTTCTCAATGTACACCAAGTAAATTATTATCATCCAAGACATTGGAGCAGTCATGTCACCAAGAGCTAGAAAAGAACAGGAGATTGATCTCAGGAATTGAAAATTTAACTTGGGACACCTATTGTTTGTTCCTAGTAAAACCATACAGCCAGAGAGTCGCCCTCAAATGCCTAACGATTGCAATCGGGTGTATCATTCTCGATATACATGATGCCACCTATGCTGCTCAAATCAATTCTCGTCTCAACCGCCCTCAAGAAGTGGAACCAACACTGGCAATATGCCAACTCAGGACAAAAGGCAAATAGCCAGAATGATGAATCATTGCTGTCGATTACCAAATCACTGTGGGAGAGATATTCAAGATCGAATTATACCAATTTAGTAGCATTTTAATTTTGTAGTTTGTTAGCTTAGTTTAGTATTTATAGACCCTTTCTTGTATTTAGATGGGGTCGTAAGTTTTTGTATATGACTTAAGCCTGAAGTTGCACTACTGTACTTCAGGAATATCCTTTTATGAAAGCGGGACCAATCTTTCCAAATTTTGATAACGAAGCTTTTATGTGAATGTGCACTATTGCCTTTATCTAAAAGTATTTCTGAGTTGGAAGAAGGAATTCAAATTGCGATTGGCATTGGGAATGATTCGCAGCTCATATGGTACTATTATCTATGTCAGAATTTATTCCTTTTATGTGAATTGTTGTTTGGTCATTCTTGCTATTATTAAATATGTGAATGTGTTTTAACAGTAAAATTTATACTTTCCACTATTGGATGTTTACAGTTTGCTATTCTCTCAATCATGCATGTATCAGTAATATAAAAAGAGAAGTGTAACAATCTTTTATCAATTACTTCGTTCAACTAATTGAACGAAGCAATTATCATTTAAATCAATGTCTTTGTTTATTGAATAGTGTCATCTATATGCCTATCAGCGAACACAGATTACTAAACGTTGCACTTAAGAATAGAAGCTTCCCAGGATAAAATAGTCATTTACATTTTCGCTCATAGAATAAGTCCTCCATTTATTATCAGTTACTAGAAAACCAATCATTCATCCACCCCCTTTTATTCATTTCTGGGAAACTAGTCCCATTATATCCAGTCGGAGCCACCATCCCGAATAGAAAAGGAGTTGTACTAAGGTCCTGACCGGGTGGTTATCTCCAGATGTTGATGTGATGATTTTTGGGGCATCAACATTTCTGGCACTAGAAGGAGGGCCATCCACTGTGAATGGCGAGTAAATCACCCTCCACCTCTCCTCGGACCTCTCGTTTGCACTCTGAAATACCAGTGTCCAGACGAGAATAAGAGGGATCAACTACCACTGCTCAACCCCACCATACTTCAGAACGTTTAAGTTCGGAGTCCCCTAAAGTTCAGTCTATCATCTAAAAACTTGAAGGCTTCTCCATTTCACCTCAGAGATCTCAAGTATCTCAATGCAGTGGGACTTCACAATTCTGCCTACCTCATCCTCTCACCAGACTTCAAAGAGAAAAACTCAGCATTGAACCACCTGAGTTGCCTTTACCCCAAAGGAAAAGGGTTAAAAAGAACACTGAAGGTTCTTGTAGTGAGACCTTTTCTCCATCATCTTCCATCTCATCATCTCCCATGCGAAGTCAAACACCCACCTCCCCATTACATATTATTGCTCACCAGGGGTCTCCACCTTCAACATCACAATCTTTTCAGACTTCATTTCCACCTCCTCCCTAAACACCTGGAACACCACAAGCAATCGTTGGTACTCCCAAGATGGCTCAGAATCCATGGAACAGTCCTGGTGCAGTCACTATGCCTGCACCATTACATCCATTACCTAATTATCCTGAGAAATGGTTACCAAAGTTTAATCCAGATGCTGGAACATTAGCTGAGGAACACATAAATAATTTCATCTTGTTAGTTAATCTAAAGGGAGTAACAGAAGAAGATGTTGTAGTTAGACTTTTCCCCTACACATTACAAGGATCAACTGGGTCTTGGTATTTTTCCTTGCCCTCTAAATCCATTACTAGTTGGAATACCTTTCAGGAGTAGTTTCTTACCAAATATGGCGATGATAAATCCTTGGCCACACTCATTAATGACCTTTCGAATTTAAGGATTGATTCTAGAGAACCAATTAAGGAGTTTAACTCTCGATTTAATAAACTCTTGAATAAAATCCCTACTGACTCCAAACCAAGTGAACAAATTAGAAGCGAGTGGTACATTACAGGCTTACCTTCAAATATAGCCATTTTTGTAGATAGGGCTGGAAAACTTACATTGGCCGAAAACATGAAAGAAGCCCTCGCTGTCGAAGAACGTATAATCAGTTTGGAAGAGAAAGTTTCTCTCGAAGACAGGAAATCCAAAAAGGTGTCTTTCAAGGATGATTCAAAGAAGAAAATCACCAAAGATCCATACGACATGGAGGGTCTTCAAAAGGTCCTCAAGACAATGTCAAATGAAATGGTTGAAATTAAAAAGGAAGTAGTAGAAACCTCAACAAAGAAACCTTATAGGAATTTTAAGAAACCTGATTCAAAACCTCCAAATGTTATATCCAATGCAGATTCAGACCCTGAGGAAGAAGAAGAAGAAGAGGGACAATTGCACCATCCGAAGAATTCGAGGAAGAGGAAGTCGTTGAATGCCATGGAATGTGGGACTTCATATTGCCTAACTCTGATACCGAAACTGAACAAGAAGCTTCTCCTGTGACTACCAGGAGCAAAAGTGCCCCTAAACTTGTCCATGCAAGTTCAAAGAAAAGGAGTGAAGGTACTAATACTACAAAGGAAAAGGTACCCACAAGGAAGCCAGCTGGAACAGTGCCTCAAAATCAACCATCATCCTCAAATATACCTTCATCATCAAAGACGTTGGTAGTATCAGATTCAATGGATTACAATATTGTCGATGATATGAAAAAGACTAAGGAAAACATCACCATGTTTGAACTTAGCAAATTAAAACATCAACAATAATTGCTTCTTAAAGAACTTATTGCAGTTCCTTCTTCGCCTCTTCCCAGTACTAAAGTTGCAAGTGATTCAGGACAACCACCTTCTGGTAGAGTTGAGGCTATTGATACAATTCTAATCAGAGATAGATCAAATTCCCATCCCCTCCTTTCCTCTTAACGTACAAAATCTACAATCGAAATCTAGATAACTACTTAATTGACTCTAGGGCATCATCCAATATAATGCCAACTTCAGTTTGTTCAAAACTGAACATAGAACCCCAAAAGTCTTCAATTCACATTGTGCAATTAGATAGAACCAAAGTCCAGGTCTTAGGGGAAATAAAATCTGTTACTATTAGGTTATTGGCTGATCCACGAGTGGTTCAAAGAATTGATATCTTAATCGCTGATATACCTTAGTTTTATGGTTTAATATTGAGCAGGGATTGGTCTGAGAAGCTCCAAGGGTATATTTCTTACAATTGGTCTCATATGTGGCTGCCCTACAAGGGAAAGCCAAATAAAATAAAAATCAATCGGGAGAAACACATGACCCATACTATCACAGAGTTCGAACAAGAGAATCAACCAATTTCATTTAACAATAACATCTTGGGAAACTATTCTTCTGAATCATTCTTTGGCAATTATATTGCCTAACCATCTCCTTTCTCGGTAAAGAATTTCACATCAAAAATCGAAAAAAACAATGCTTTCTTGTAGATTAGAATTTGAATGCACGAATAATACAGTTGAGTATGAGGCCTTGGTGCAAGGATTATATAAAGCTATAGGCCTAAAAGTTAAATATTTAAAAGTGTTTGGCGATTCAGAGATTGTCATAAAACAAGTTCAAAATACAATCCATTATCTTTCTAATCACCTCAAACACTATCAATCTTTAGTCTAGGAACTTATATCTCATTTCTTAGCATTCAATATTTCACCTATTCCCAGATAACAGAATGCAGCAGCTGACCTATTGGCCAATGTGGCTTATAAACTCTTGCCTTTTGAAGACTATAGCCCAGATAGATTTTCAGTAGAGTTGATCTTTAGGCCATCAATTTCTGAAAATATCACCAATTGGCGAGTGTTCAACCACGATCAAGACATCCTACATTTCTTAACTTCCGACAAATCCTATAATGATCATATCATTGATGAAAGTGATCATGATCTTCAGATGAAAGAAAAGCATGAGGAAAACTTAATACCAAGACCTGTGGTTAAACTTGAAGATCTCTACGACATTAAAGACAGGTTCAAACAAGTAACCAATTCAAAACTCCAAAGTTCTACCTTAAGATTTGAATTGATAAATCTTGGTACTGAGCAGAACCCTCAAAATATCAATTTAGGATTAGCACTTTCTAAACAAGAAAGGACAACATTTATTAGATTATTAAGGAAAAATAAACATGCCTTCGCTTGGAAGTATGATGATTTAAAAACATATGATACAACAATCATACATCATACCATTCCAATGCTTTCTGAACAAAAACTGGTTCAACAAAAATTGAGGAAAATACATCCAAACTTAGAGAGTCAGATAAAATCAGAACTCAATAAACTCTTGAAAACAAAGATTATTCTTCCTGTTCGGCACTCAAACTGGGTCTCCAATATGGTGCCTGTTAGGAAGAAAAATGGTGACATCAGGATTTGTATAGATTTCAGAAATCTAAATAAGGCACGTCAGAAAGATAATTTCCCATTACCTACCATGGAGCAAATACTCCATTTAGTAGCAGGTTCTGAGCTAATGTCCTTTCTAGACGGCTTTTCAGGATATAACCAAATTCTGGTCCATTCTGATGACCGACTCAAAACTACTTTCAGAACAAAATGGGGAACTTACGCCTATCAGAAAATGCCTTTTGGACTTATTAACGCAGGAGCTACATTCCAAAGAGCAATGGATATAGCCTTCAAAGGATTGATCAAAAAAACAGTAGTCATCTATTTGAATCAAATCTTTGAACGCTGTAGAAGGTATGGTATTTCGCTTAATCCCAAAAAATCCATTTTTGCTCTAAATAAAGGAAAACTCTTGGGATTTATCGTTTCCAAAGATGTTATTTATATTGATCCCGACAGGATTAAAGAAATTTTTGAAATCCCATTTCCTCATAACAAAAAATCCGTGCAGTCATTTTTAGGTCAGATCAACTTTGTCAAGACATTTGTTCCCAATTTTTCTCATATCATTTTACCATTACAAACCATGATCAATAAAAATTCAGTGTTTAGATGGGGGTCTGTGGAAAAATAAGCATTTGATTTAATCAAACAATCAATAATCAATGCCCTCACTTTAAACACTCCTAATTTTTCTAATCATTTCACATTGTACACTATCACGTTTGAATTATCTTATGCAGTGGTACTCACTCAGATTAATGATCACGACTTGGAAGCACCGATTTCATTCTTTAGCTCAAATTTTCAGGGTGCAGAACTAAATTACTCCGAAATTGAAAAAGAAGCCTTTGCTGTGTATAAAGCCATTAAACACTATAGGCCCTTCTAAAAGCCCATACAAAAGTAATAGTTCCTTTTTCTGCAGTAAGGCAATCACTGATCCAAAGGGAATTAGGTGAAAAAAGGGAAAATTGGGTTACAACACTTCAAGAATATGACTTGGAAATCAAGCCAACAAATATTGTTAGAGGCCAAGGTTTTTGCAGGTTATTAGCAGGAGCATCCAACATTTCGGAATCAGATGATACAGATCATATTGAAGAAATCAACGAGATAAGTATTACCAATTCTGAATCTCAATATGCAGATTTAATCTTTTATTTGAAAAATGGACATGCACCTCCTAATATTTCTTATAAAAACAAATGGGCCATTAGATTAAAGGCAAAAAACTTCATTATCATTGATGATGTGCTTTTGAGGAAAAACTATGATTCAATTTTATTAAGATGCCTGGAGAAACCTGAACCACAAAAGGTTTTGCAGGAGCTACACGATGGACCAGCCGGAGGACATTTTGGAGCTGACACAATAGCTCACAAAATCATCAATGCTGGATATTACTGGCCCACCTTATTCAGAGATACCCATGAGTATGTAAGGAAACGCCGAGGTTGTCAAGTCTCCAGTGGAAGACAAAGGAAACCAGCTTTCCCTTTGCAACCAGTTAATATCGATCAACCTTTTGAACAATGGGGATTATATATCATTGGGGAAATAACTCCACAATCCTCCAAACAACATAAGAATATCCTTACTGCTACTGATTACTTTACTAAGTGGGTTGAAGCAATTCCATTAAAGACAACATACTGTTAAGGAATTATAGAATTTATAGACCAGTTCATCATTACCAGGTTTGGTGTCCCAAATGCTCTTGTTTTTGATAATGCATCTTATTTCTCTGGAAATTCCATGTTTGAGTTTGCTATTAAAAGAGGATTTAAATTGAAATATTATACAAATTACTATCCCCAGGGTAGTGGTCTGGCAGAATCTACCAATAAAAATCTACTCAAAATCATTAAGCGAACTATCGAACAAAATCATAAAAACTGGCACAAATCCTTAATATTCGCACTATGGGCTGATAGAATAACGCAGAAGGCCTCTATATGTACTTCTCCATTCAATCTTGTGTATGGGAAAGAAGCAGTACTACCGACCAATCTAGCGCTTCCTTCTCTAGCCCTAGTTCAGTTTATTGAAGAAAGCCCTCTTCTTCTATCCAACTCAAACATGATCAAATTTTAAAATTAGAAGAAGAGAGAGAGAAAGCCAAAATTACTCATGTTAAACAGGTAAATCCCCTCTGCGGACAGAGGCGATCCCACTAGCCCAAAATGGGTCTAGCAACAATCAATTCATGCTGCTATGCAAGTTCCTAGTTGTATACTAAAAGGTGGATTACGAAGACCAACCTGGAATCCAACGCAAATGTCGAAGTAGAGTTGACCCTCCGGCTCCCTTGCTTCAGCAGGTCACAATCCTAGCAAACCTCACGAACAGACACCTGCACATGCAAAGACCGAGACAACTACAAGCATAAAATCCACCGAAGTACAACTATATTTGAGTCAGAAAGGAAATAAATCAAACATCATAATAGGCAATGAGATTGGAACCATAATAGCAGTCGTTTATTAATGAATAATAGGCAGAGAAAGATACAACCAAGGTTCTGACGTTGAACCTATTCTCTGCCTGGGTGAGCAACTATGTATGCCTTGCGATAGACCTTCTCTCTCTCAGGATTCCGGCAGCATAACCTCCCTATGCTTCAAGACTCTTACTATCACTCCAGACAAGCATAATCACAACTAGCATTACTCCAGAACTCCAGAACTCCCCTGTTTAATGCATGAGGATAGAATTTTATAAATGGAGAAGGGAGGAAGATTCAATGCACCAGGACACCCATTATGGATCGACATTATCTCTGAAAAGCTACTGAGGATAGATTTCAAGGATAGATGATGACTCTCGACCTCTATCAGATGGATTTTTCCCTCAAAAGACTTCATGATCTGAAAGGAAAAAACATATGGGTGCGCGTTTGCCAAAAATCATTACCAAACTTAGTTTGCGCGAGTGTTGTTCTAGGACAGAGCGCCAATGGGCGCGCCAATTTTTGAGGATCTCAGTGATTGGCGCAGATAAGACACTGTGTACCTGCGCCAATGGAAAAAGGGCACTTTCAGGGATAATTTGCAGAAGGTGTCTTCAGGGAACATGAAGTACATACTCAGGGGAACATAATGCAAGTGTTTTTAGGCTATGTCACTGCTCACAGGTCCCGGAATGTATCCTCCAATGAACGAAAACAGGGGTAACAGGGATAGTGACCAATGGTGACAAATTACTGTGTAACAGATGCCCCCTAAAGCATGAGGCCCGAGAGAGAGAGAGGGGTGAAATGTTTTACAAGAACACATATAGCTGCCGCCAAGAATCTGCATGTAGATACAACTGATATTTCGATTACATGTAGTCTAGGCATGGGCGCAACCATCCAAAAGACATACGAAGAAGGTCTGTGGTATGGACGCAGCCACCCAGCTGAAGAGACCATGATTATAAGAGGTATGGTCACAGCCATCCTAAAAGACTCAGGTATGGGCGCAGCCATCCATCAATGAGTCATGTAATAATGATCCACAAAATCGCAACCTGGTTCGCAACAGACTAGAACCAGGGTCTTGCGCTCCGTCCAAACCCGAACAAAGTACAAGTCCAAACATGTGAATACAGGAGTCGAAGTCGAACATGCTTGAACATCGTCTGATTACCAGCCAATGATGAAAG
>APFE031026320.1:147748-160017 GCA_000404065.3 Pinus taeda
AGTGGAGGCTTTATCCATGAGTGGACAAAGGTGAAGGGGATGATTGCCTTCACAGAGTCTGCAGGGGATTCGAATCTTCCCTTTTCCCTTGCCATTCCCAACTGATGAGGTAACATCGCCGTGAGCCTCAGTGGATGATGAGGGGTGGGCCGGATCACGAGACCATAGCTCTAAGATCCTGGGAATGCCAGGACAATCGTGAATAAGATGGTCCTCCTTGCATAATTGATAAGGAAACGTAACCTTCCGCGGAGGAGTGGAAGGGGGCCCGACTTCAGGCGTAATCGAGGGAACAACAGTTATATTTGTAACCTCTCCCTTAGGAGACTTCTTGTTCTTGTTCTTGTTCTTCTTCTTCTTGGCCACCTGGTTATTCAAATCGAAACTTTGACCAGGCTATGTAGAAGAAGGAGACGTAGAAGTAGGTGTCGAAGGAGAGAAGTCCACCTTAGGTTCAACATGATGTTGTGCAGGTGGAGGGACTGATGGAGTATCAGCCGACATTGTAGGGACCAAAGAGGTTGAAAACAACCAAACAGGCAACCCGACAGTTAACCCTGGAAGGGATAACGTCGCCATATAAGGAGCACCAACATTCCCAAGAGGAGGGGAATGACTAGGATTCCCGTCAAGAGGGGAACTTGGGTTGGTGAACCTTGGAAAAGTTGCCATAGCAAAAAGAAACCTACTCAAGATAACACACACAAGATCTAACCAGGTAATGTTATCGTGGCCAGATAATTTTTTAAGACACAGGAATTGAACTTTTCATTTTTTAAGAGTCGAGAAAAGGACAAAAATATGACTCTAGTCTCCTTCGAATATTTAATGAGCACGAAGTGACAAGACGCTCACAGGCACCTTTTGTTTTAAGGAGTCCGAAAAGGATCAAAGGTGACTACTCTGGAGAACTAGGCAAGAGGTTTACCAAACAATCCGTAAAACTGTTTATACACCTTGGCAATCAGATGAAAACCAAGGACTTCCCGTACTGTAGTCAATCTTCCTGAATGCTGTGTTCAGTGCATTACGGCTTGTAAGGTGGCAGGCTCGGCTTCCTATGGATAAAAGGTTGTAAGCCTATAGGGGTCTCCCAATGTATACGCGACGATACGTGGGAGCACAATCTGTATTGGCACTTATCGTTTCACCGTGGAGGAATCACCCAACCACTCGACGGTAAGCTACCAGGTTTAAAGACGCCGGAACATGTCTCTAACCTAGACCTCTAGAATATTTGTGTTATGTTCCAATGTGTTGTTAGGTTCATTCAGTTTATTTTACAGTTTATCTTCAATTATGTTTCAGTTTTTTGGTCCTACCATATGTGATCTCTCGAAACTTCCTTAATGCAAACTATATGCCAAAATTATATCATTTCATTCAATGAACTCTATCTACAGGAGAGTTGAGATCTTTACATAAACAAAATGATCAACAAACATCCTAATGCAGCTAATAACAAGAAATGATTTTTTTTTTCCTTTTCTTTTTAAAAGCAACAAATAACAATAAATGCTAATTAATATAATGCAAAAAGATCTTTTGTTTCTCTTTATTTTAAGATAGAATAATGCACTTAACAAACCTCAAGAGATATTCGCAGGTGTAAACAAACACAATTCACTCAATGGAAATAGAACCAATTCTGAAACATCAAGATGACTTGTCAAAGAAAGGAAAAACACAAAGACTTTCAATGAACCATGTGATCTAAGTTCAGATGAAGTCAAGCAAAATCCAAACAAGCTAGAAGTGAATCACTCGAAGCATAGAATACCAAACTTTCACAACCACTAGATTAGTGCGGAAAACAACCAAAAAGTTGACTGGATTATCAAACCACAACTTCCCATAGAAGGCTCGACATGCAAAGCCACTAGGTGTTCTAGGGCTAGGATACAAAATCGATAGAAATAAGCAAACAACTGAAGGATAAAAGTAATAACCAGTCACACAAAGATCTAACACACTTCCAGAAGCTGCAAAAGATATAAAAAAACAAAAATTCGAGTTTAAGGAGCTTTCAACTAACAAACTAGCAAAATTCACAGAGCTGGCGCGACTGTGAATCTTCAACTTGCGCTATTCAGGAATTGGCACGAGTTCCTGTTGTGCAACATGCGCCAACTGGCGCGACTGTCAAAGGAAAAAACGCGCCAACCGCGTTTGCTAACCCAAAAAAATAAACGGGACAAACGGGCCAACAATGCTCAGAAGGATCAAACAGCAAATAACAATTTTAAAACTGACCCAGAAAGCTCATTAACTCAGGTAAGCAAGAGAAAACTAACATGCAAGACAAACTCCAAATAGCTTCTCCCCAGTGGAGTCGCCAAATTGTTAAACACGTAAATCCCCTCTGCAGACAAAGGCGATCCCACTAGCCCAAAATGGGTCTAGCAACAATCAATTCACGCTGCTATGCAAGTTCTTAGTTGTATACTAAAAGGTGGATTACGAAGACCAACCTGGAATCCAACGCAAATGTCGAAGTAGAGTTGACCCTCCGGCTCCCTTGCTTCAGCAGGTCACAATCCTAGCGATCCTCGTGAACGGACACCTGCACATGCAAAGACCGAGACAAATACAAGCATAAAATCCACCAAAGTACAACTATATTTCAGTCAGAAAGGAAATAAATCAAACATCATAATAGACAATGAGATTGAAACCATAATAGCAATCGTTTATTAATGAATAATAGGCAGAGAAAGATACAACCAAGGATTTGACGTTGAACCTATTCTCTAGCTGGGCGAGCAGCTATGTAAACCTTGCAATAGACCTTCTCTCTCTCTCAGGATTCCGACAGCATAACCTCCCTATGCTTCAAGACTCTTACTATCACTCCAGACAAGCATAATCACAACTAGCATTACTCCAGAACTCCGCTTGTCTAATGCATGAGGACAAACTTTTATAAATGGAGAAGGGAGGAAGATTCAATGCACCAGGACGCCCATTGTGGATCGACATTATCTCCGAAAAGCTACTGAGGATAGATGTCAAGGATAGATGATGACTCTCGACCTCTATCAGATGGATTTTTTCCCTCAAAATACTTCATGATCTGAAAGGAAAAAACATATGGGTGTGCGTTTGCCAAAAATCATTACCAAACTTAGTTGGCGCGAGTGTTGTTCTAGGACAGAGCGCCAATGGGCGCGCCCCTTTTTGAGGATCTCAGTGATTGGCGCGGATAAGACACTGTGTACCTGCGCCAATGGAAAAAGGGCACTTTTCAGGGATAATTTGCAGAAGGTGTCTTCAGGGAACATGAAGTACATACTCAGGGGAACATAATGCAAGTGTTTTTAGGCTATGTCACTGCTCACAGGTCCTAGAATGTATCCTCCAATGTACGAAAACAGGGGTAACAGGGACAGTGACCAATGGTGACAAATTACTGTGTAACACCAACTATAATGTGAGGATATCCCAACACGACACGAAGCAGAAAGAGTGTCGATGTTCAAGAGCGACAAGTTGCCATAATAATTAATACAACCAACAGAATACTTCCAAATTCCCCCCCACCATTTTTGGCGAGTACCCCAATTATTTTTGAAACATAAGCTTGAAGGGGATAACATATGCTTGTAATGTAAGTTTGTCATTCGGAAAAATCCGACCTAGTAAGTTTTAACGAGCCCTAGGAAGGAGAAGCTTGGTCTCATCATGATGACAAGTCTAATGTCGTCAGGGTTTAACGAGTCCGACATAGGTAAGACTCAAAGTCTTTTTCATATTTAGAGAGATTGAAAAAGACATGGAAAAGAAAGCTCCAAAGGTCCCTTTTCGTAAATTTGTCCCTCGAATCCGAAAAGGTAGAAAACAATACCCAAGGGAACCTATTGATCATGATAGATCAACGTATACCTTTTTCATAAGTAATCTATCCCAGTCCGTAAAAGGGGTAAACTTATATTGGGTAGATGACGCTTCGCAGCCATTAATGAGTTCAAAGAGACACGATCTCGACAACCTTTTCATGTTTCGAGAGTCAGAAAAGAGCTTAAAGATGACTCCAAAAGGGGACTTTTCATGTTTTTACCAAGTCTGAAAAAAGTATAAAATACAACTTGTAAATCATCACGAGAGTACTTGGAACCTGTCACTGCACAAAAAGCAAGCGTAAGATCTATTTTTGACGTAAATATGCATAAAATATTCAAAAATAGACATAAAACCCTAACCTAAAACCCTAATTTGCCAAAAAGAGCTTATAAAAGGGCCATTTGGTAAAAACAATTCACTTTTTACTTTTTACCTTGGAGTGGAAAAAATTTACCCTTATGCACTTATGATTTCGACGATTGATTGGAAGAGTTTCAGAAGCTTGTTTGCGAATCCGTCCGGTCTAGGTAGGCACCACACCTTTTTCCTGCATTTTAGAGACAATGTATCTCATTTTAGAAGTTTTTAGCCGTGATTTAGAGGAGGTTTGCGGATGGGAGTGTCCGCAGTGGTCAGCACGGATTCCCAACTTGGGACGTCAAAGATCTGGATTTTCCAATGGAGGGAAAATGAGCTCTTCGTGATTGTACACCAAATAATCGCGAAGAGCCCTAATTTTCCAAACTGCAGATTCTGACTCGGCGCACCTATTTGAAAAATAGGCGCGACGAGCGCCGAGAAGCACAATTCCTCAAAACTTAACCAATTTCATGGGGTTTTTAGCATAATTATGGCATTTATAATTGAATGTTTGTGTGTTAAAGGGAGAAAATCATGGTGATCGAATTGAAAGAGTGGGAACACAACAACGATGATGAGTTGTCCATGGGAGATCCAAATTGTTTGGATGTGCTAAGGAATTGCAGGCTCTTGAAGTTCTTCATGGTGCCGTGCTTAAGAGCACAACCCGATCTACTTCAGTACCTGGTTGGAGCATGGGATCCAAATGAAGGGAGATTCAACATTCGGGGGTAGGAATTAGAAGTAGATGCCACCGACAACTATTTCTTAACAGGGTTATCACGAAAGGGAGAAAGGCCCCGAATGACTGGTACTCAGATCACAGGAGTGACGATGGACATGCTCATCGGAAGGATGTGTCTGGAGGCCCAGAAATAAGACAAGGGAGGTAAACTAAAGATCGAAATAGTAGCTAACTTGTTCTTGCGAGTTCTTCTTTCCACCATCACTAGAGCAACTATTTCTTAGGCCTCACATGAGGCCACCAAGACTCAACTCCGGCTGGCCGCTGACTGCCTAAACCCCACCGTATTCAACTGGGCAGAGGCAGTATCAGAAAACCTCAAAAGGTAATTGACAAAATGCCGACGAGGTGATACCAAACAATTTGGCTATGGTTCCATCCTTGTACTGTTCATCCTGGAACAACTTCACATCTTTCAGAGATAGGAAGTGGTTGTGGCAAGGCCAACACCATGAGAGCCACAGATCACTCGCTAGGCTATATTGATGCCTCGAGGAGGCGGCGACCAACAGATGTCATGGAGACTAGAGTTCTTCGAGTGGCTAGATCACCAACTCGTTGTTGTAGAGAATTGGCCATATGCCAGGAATAACTTCAAAGGTGATCCAGACCTAGTACTTCCTCCTGGGGAACACTGGGATGATAGAGGTAACAAACTCATTTTTTGATTTTTAAAGAGTTTTGTAATTTTTTATGATGTTTTTTTTTATATATATGTCATGATCATTATGTTTCAATCTTGCAGATGTTGGACCGGAAAGACCTCCAGGTTTGTCTCCTATTGCTCGAAGAGTCGAGAGGGAGTTCAAGCTACCTCCTACTGGCGGAGATGTGGAGGATGAGATTGCCCGTGACCTGGAGGGCTTGACAGAGGGGATCCCAGACTACGTAGGATTCGAGGATGTCCCTCGACAGTACCAGTGACACATAGCAGGGGTGTCGAACAGGGTCCACCAACTGCTTAGACGTGTTTTCCGAGCAGTGGTGTGCTATAGAGAGCATCACGCAGATTAGACCCCCAGGTTTATTTTCTGCAATTTTAAGAGACATGTTGTCTCATGATGTAACCTGAACACATATTTTTTGAGCACTACTATGTGCAACACATGATATATATGCATACCTATGTTTTGTTTTATCAACTTATTATGTCTCAATGTTTACAAATGTCGCAAATGTCTATCTAAAACATGATTTGCCAATGCATCTATTAATGTATTTAGCCTTCTAGGAATATGTTGATATGTAATGAATTCAAAATTCCTTTCTAGTAAATGAACATGTAAATACAACCCTAAAATCTGAGGATTTCTAATGGAATAACGCCCGTTGAGCTGGAGAACAACAAGCTGTGAATCTAGATTTATGATCATAGCGCGAATATTGAGGGCAACAGCCTCAGTCAATAGCTCAATAACTGACTATATAAAGCAACATTGTTCATAGTAGATCCTAGATAAACACCTTGAAGATCTACCAACTCACCCTAAGGATCATAGATAACCCATGCCACGAAGGAAAGATTCTGAGTACTGCGACAGGCACCATCACCGAAACCAACATAAGGTGCGACAGACATCTGCATAAGAAGTAAAAGGACACAATAAGCGAAAAAACGCTTACACACCAAACCAAACATGTACAAAAATGAAAACACACTTATGTACATAGAAATGCACGAAAGACTCATGCATAATACTTCTTGAGATAAATCTCGTTTTGGGGCTTATCTAAAGGATTGCCTTCATAATCAATAAGCTCATAGGCACCTTTTTGCAAAATATGTTTTACAATGTAGGGCCCATGCCACATGGGTCCAAATTTGCCTGCCCCCAGCCTATCATGAGCTTGATCATACAATAGGACTAAATCACCTTCAATGAAGGAATGTGGGTTGATTGTCTGATCGAAGTGAGCTTTCACTCACTTCTTATGTGCCTCAATTACCAATGAAGCAAGTTGACAAGTCTCATCAAGTCGTTCTAAATAAAGAAGACGTTCCTCCACCGGAGTGGCATTCGGCAGTAATTCGATAGCTAATTTGAGAGAAGGAATTTCACATTCAATCGGAAGGGTAGCTTCCAGACCATAAACAAGCGAAAATAGTCTAAATCCAATAGCATCCTTAACCGAGGTTCGGTAGGCCCATAGAGCAGAAAACAACATCAAATGCCAATTGGACCTATGCATTCCAATGGTACGTTGAAGCATGGTGACCAACACTTTGTTAACTTCTTTGACTTGGCTATTGGATTGGGGGTAATATGGCGTCGAACTGGGTTGCCAACTCAACCATCATATAATTACGAAAATGAGAGCCATGATCTGTGACGATGGCCTGAGGGACTCTGAACCTGGCAATCACATGATTGAATAGAAATTGAGCAGTTGTCTTACTGTCGTTAGTCAATATATGCATCGCTTCAGCCCATTTCGTAAAGTAATCAATGGCAACGATGATATACCCATGCCCCTCGGCCAAGCGAGGGTTACAGGTCATAAAATCAATGCCCCACTTTGCAAAAGGGCCAACGATAATGACATGATGCAAAAGAGAAGGCGACGCACACATCTTGCGCTGGTAAATTTGACACGCATGACATGTACGGACAACAAGAATGCAATCCTTGAAAATGGATGGCCAAAAATAACCAACACGAATAATTTTATAAGCAGTGGCATAACCAGACATGTGACCACCACAGGCGCCAGAGTGACAGTCATTTAAGACTTTCTCAGCTATCTCGAGGGTTAAACAGTGACGGAGAATATAATCAACTTTGACATGGTACAACGTGTCTCCAATAATACGATATGGCTAAGAATGATGGCGAATGCATTGCCGAGCATCCTTAGACAAGTCAGAGTGAAATGAAGACGTCTGGAGGTAAACAATAATGTCACCATACCAGGGATCGAGGGTACTAATCAAGAAGAGTGTATTGTCTGGAATGTGGTCCTTTATCCAAGAGGGAGTGGAAGCAGATGGTAAGGAGCAAATCAACTCAACGAAAACCACTGACTTCTTATATTTGGCAGTGGTGAACTCCAAATCAAACTCCTGGAGGATAACGATCCACTTGGAGTATTTTCCCCCCAGTAATTGACGTGACAGAATATATGTCATCGGGTTGCAATCAGAAATCACGGTCGTGGTACACAATAAAATGTAATGAAGAAAACGTTGAACAGCCTGAACAGCTGCCAAGGCCAACTTCTCAACATAAGCATAGTGAGTCTCGGTGTCAAGAAGGTTGCAGCTAAGATAATATATAACATTCTCGCAACCATCATCGTCATCCTGGACCAAAACCATGCCGATGGTACTATCAGCGGCAGTGAGATAAAGCAAGTAATCACGGTGATAGTTAGGTGGACGCAACAAAGGAGTAGAAACAAGAAGGGTCTTGAGCTGCTCAAATGACTTTTGGGCAAGTTCATCCAAAATGAATGGAATGTCATGCTTAAGCAGAAACATATAACCTTTAGCGACCTCAGCATAGTTAGGGATGAAATGACGTAAGAAATTAGCCTTCCCTTACAAACTCTGCAGCTGGTGCAAAGTAGCAGGAGGCGGGAGATTCAAAATAGCTTCGACCTTGAGTGGATCGAGATGAATATCCTCCTTAGAAACAATAAACCCAAGGAGTCTCCTAGACTCAACGTAGAAGACACATTTGTGTGGATTGAGATGAATGTGGTAATGTCTACAACGAAGAAAAATCTGACGGAAGTGGTTCGGATGGTCTGTGTGTTTAGCTGAATGAGTAGGAAGATCATCCGGATAAGGCTAAACAATGTGTCTAATATCATGAAAAGCATAGGACATTGATCTTTGGAAAGTTGCACTGGCATTCTTCAGACCAAAAGGAAGCTTTTTATAAGCAAAAATACCCCACAGACAGATAGAGGCAGTCTTGTGCTGATCAGCAGGTAAAATATTGATCTGGTTATAACCAGAGAAGCCGTCCAGAAAAGAGAATATTTCACTCCCGGCACAGTCATTGATAAGCTGGTCAATAAGGGGAGTGGGGTATTTATCTTTCAGACATGCACGATTAATATCATGATAATCAACACAAACTCAAATATTGCCCTGCTTTTTAGTCACAGGGACAATGTTAGAGACCCAGTTTGTCAATGGAATAGGATAAATGAACCCAGCCTTGAGAAGTTTTTCAACCTCTCCTTTAATGGCAGCTTCCTTCCTTGGGTGCACGAGACGTAAATGTTGATGAACTGGTTTCACATCAGGATATGTAGGTATCTCATGCACCACAATACTTGGATCTATACCAGGCATTTCTTCATACGACCAGGCGAACACGTCGTGAAACTCTCGGAAGAGACTAGCGTAAATCTCAATCTCCTCAGGAGAACAAGTTACTTCAATGTGAATATTTTCGACAACCCCTGGTTTAACAGAGATGTCAATAGGCATGGTTTGCATGATATTTCCCATATTCCCTTCAGAAAAGACCTCATGAATTAAGATGGGCGTCTAAAGCGATTGAGAAGGAACATGGGAAGAAAAATTATCTAGAAAGGCAGTCATTGCCCCAGAGCCACAAAGAAACAAGGAACGATGATGACTATCGACCCAAGGAGGATCCTCAAAAGACAAATTTTCAAGAATAGCCTCATTAGAAGGAAATGTCTCTTGCAAAGGATCAAGAGAAGCAATATCTCCAAGACAAGGGGATTGCACATACATGTCAAGAGATCTACTCGAAGGAGTAGAGTCAAAAGAAAAAGCCAAAGCTGAGACGATTTCAACATAGTTAAGCTCAGCAGGGCTTAATGGCATAACATCACCCCAAGAGTCTACCTGATCGAGGGGAGGAATCACCCAAGGATCAGGGTTAACAAAGATCATATTAACCGAGGCGACATTAGGAGTTGGGAGCGGAAAAATGCCCATGAGGGCAAGAGCTTTAAAGAGCCCAACACCCACACTCTCATAAGGAATACTCATATGCTCCACATATGGAACATTGCCTTTCGAGGAAGAGGAAGCAAAGAAGGAAAACTGATCGACCGTAACAATTTTCCCCTAGTGAGGAAAACAGAGTACGCAGAATAGTGAAGAAGCAACGACATGCATAGAATACGTCTAACTTCGACACAATAGTAGGTTGTAAGTCAGATTGGCGTCGAAAACCTCTACCTCGATGTTGACCAACTTGCCTTCCAAAGTGATAGGCAAGCGCGGGTGAATAACAAATGGACGAGAATCTCTTCCATCAAATGCCTCTAGGGTATTCAGAGATTGACTCAAATAGGGAGAACAAATGGCTTTCCAACAAGCAACAGACATGATGCAAGTTGTAGAAATTTTGAATAATTTAACACATATTCAATGGAGATTATCCTGATCATGTACTATTGCAGAAAACATACACAGCTCCTCTACGTTGATCATCAATATAGCAGCATCAATAACAATAAAACATCAAGAGCATTCACACATTAACACAGTATGTATCTCGGGGAAAGCATCTCGCTAAAAAAACCCCAACTATCTGTATATTAATGATTGAGTCATGTAACATTACACAGCATAATACTTCTCACAAGTATCTCCACCTCTGTTACACACAATACAGCTCAGATCTGAATCAATCACTGGCTCAAATCTCCTTCGCTGCTTGCCTGCCTCCGCTGCTCAATACTTGCTCAAGAACTGATGATAATTCCAAGGTCCAAGGCAACCACGTATTTCCTTGGATAAATCACATGAGCACAAGCTACAATGTGGGAAAATACGTGGGAAAACTCATTGGCATACTCAATCCCTTGATTGTGCAAGATCTGATGCACAACTATAGTCGCAACTGATAGCAATTGATTCTCTAACACCTGTCCCTGCTGAACTGAACATGCACTGACATGCAACTGAGTTAACTGATGTATTCATTAGTTGTATTATGAGTTAATAACTTGTGAATTAATTTATAACTAATTCACCCAACTCATCTCTAGTCTATTTGCCAGTTAGACTAAATACAACCAGTTTAACAAAGCTAAACTGAACACAACTCCATCAACTGCCCCTCCAGTCCACTAAACTCAACTCACTTGAGTTCTAACTGAAGTCATGCATGCAAATATTCAACTAACCCATAAGAACCACGTATTTCCTTCATGCAATTGCATGTGCCACATCCGTAGCTCGAACTGAAGTGCTCCAAGAGAATAAGAGAAAGTTTATAGTCCAAATATTATTGTGAGATAATAATATTTGACTTTTCTATTTTTGACAGCCAGTCTAAAAATAGACTTGATCACTCACACTGTGATCACTCACACTTTCATCAAAAATAGAAGTCCATCAATTTTTCCAACTGGATCAATCATCCATAAACAGCAACCTGCAATCCATAGACATGATCCATATGTCTAAAAATAGACTTGCGCCAAAAATAGCCTGCGGGCCCACTTAGTGAAGGCGACTCTTTTCACTAAGCTCCATCATCTTGTTGCAATCTCAACACTCCCTCCCGACAAGATATGGATTATCAGCAACCCCTATCCTGCCTCGGTGGTACTCGAATTTGCTCCTGGTGAGAGCCTTCGTCAGAATATCAGCATCCTGATCCTCCGTTGGAATGTACGAAAGTAACATGATCCTCCGCTGCACACAATCTTTGATATGATGGTACCTGATGTCAATGTTGCCATATACTCAGCCTCTTGAGCTCCCTGCCCAATCTGCATCCATGAAGCCACATAGCTTCACTTCATCCAATCCATATCCCGATGTGCCTCTCTTGAGCCTGCACACATGCGACTCCACCAACTGCTGGTAACCAGTGGCATACACTACCTCTGCTGAAGTAGTATCCTCCTTCCTCCAATCTCTAGGAAGGAACACAGTCTTCTTATCCATCTGATGGATGTGCCACCCCATCTGGATCACTTTGTAGATCCATCTAGAACCCACCACTGATTTCCCTTCTGGTCTAGGAACAATCTCCCATGCACTGTTTCTGACAATAGAATCATACTCTTCCACCATGGCGTCTACCCATGCGGGATCCTCCACAGATTCCTCAAAAGAGGATGGCTCAGTCACAACACACTTGCTCATAAGAGCCATGTATCCAGTGTACCGATCAGGTGACTGTCTCTGGCCTGCGTTGGGCTGTAGGTGGTCCTACAACTTTCTCTCATCTTGAGCCGTCGCTCAGCTTCTGTCACAGCGCTTTCGCCCTCTGATGGTTGGCGCTGCATGAGCGGTCTCTTTTCCACTCCATAACTCGTCCTGTGGCTGTCCCACATCCTGAAAGCTCATTCCTTAGGAACTAATAGCTCCTCATCTGCA